>JAVQJL010052550.1:0-40107 GCA_036024295.1 Nannoperca obscura
CTAGAGTCTCTAAAAGTAGAATGGGAGCCAGAGCTTTCAGCTATCAAGCTCCTCTTATGTGGAACCAGCTTCCAGTTTGTTTACGGGAGGCAGACACCCTCCTCACATTCAAGAGTAGACTTAAGACTTTCCTCTTTGATAAAGCTTATAGTAGTGCTGACTCAGGTAAACTGAGCTCCTCTCCCTTCCTCCCTCTCACTGTTTTGTATGCACACATATCCCATTAATGCTCGTTACTAATTCAACTTCTTCCCGTAGTTGTGTGCTCCCCCCCCTTTTCCTTCTGTTGCTTTCTGTTAGTATTTCTGCCTCCAGAGCTGTAGAGTCTGGATCTATGGTTGCACCTGCTGCCCCTGTGTTCCTGCTCAACAGCCACTGTTGTTATTATTGTCTTTGCTCTCATTATTAGTATTGCTATTAGTTTTATTTTTATTATTATTAACATCAATACCATTACCACAACTATTTACATCTTTATATAGAACTGTTCCCTGTACTGTACTACTGTATGTTCTCTTTCCTCCTTTCAACCCACCCGGTTGAGTCTTTGTAAATATAAGAGTTGGTCTTGACCCACTCTATACAAAATAGTGCCCTGAGATTACTTTGTTATGACATGACGCTATATAAATAAAACTAATTTGAATTGAATAGCTAGTGGGGATGTAAACATCTTGTGCTGTCTGTCTTTAAGGAGAAGAAAAGAGAGCAGCACAGTGAAATCTTGAGTCATGGCAGGTCTTCTAAAAGACTGGTCTGCCAGAGAGGGTTGATAACTTGATGCCTTGAGTGTTTTTAGGCTTCTTGTGCGGGAAGATCAGAGGCTAATTCCTGAGGCCTGGCTAGCCGCTCCCTTGGAGCCCACTGCTGTGCTCATTAGCTCTGCTTAATACAGCGAGGTGAGCAGGCTGCGCGAACCCTGACTCTCTCATCCTCCCCTTCATGTACCTGGCTCTTCACCATCCCTTTCATCTGGCTCTCTGCTTGCTGACTGCAGGGCCAGGGCCAGGCCTGACTAATCGCAGCCAGATTAGTGCCAGTCATGTGCCTCGGGGGGCTTCATTAGAGCTAATCCTTGCCTCTGCTGGTCCTGAATGGTGGGTGAGCGTGCAAGACTGTATAACGTACATGTATGGGTGTTGAGTGCATGTGTGTATCCGTTCTAGCAGAGATTGTGCAGCTCACCGTTTTTCCTATGCTACCAGACTCTCCAAGAACACCAGCACGTCCTTTGTGTCCCTAGACGGTAAAAATCAGTAAGGTGTCAAAAGAATATTGTAATGTAACACACATCACTGATGCTGAAAAACATATGCTTACTCCTTCAGGGCAACTTGAAACAAACAGGCAAACTACTCACCTTGACACCCTGCAGTCCCTGGGGTCCTTTAGGTCCTGCTGGACAGTTAAGAGGACACTGTTGTCGAGAGAAGGAAATACATGGATTATGAAAAGTGAAATTGATTCAGAACGGCTTTGTAAGAAAGGGGATGTCATTAGATCTTACCTGGAAGTCTGCACTGCCCTCTTCTGCACCAATGAACTTCCCCGGAGGACCCTAGATAGACAGATGGAAAGAGAGATGAAGAAAGTCACCTGGTCAAAGTTGCCTCTTCTCCCATGAGCTGAGCCAGCACTCTCTCTTACTCTCTCTTCATCTATTTCTCCCTCCATCTTTCCATCTCTCTGTTTATAGATTGAGTTAGAGAGTAAAGTATCTCTACAGGGGATGATGTATTCCTGCTACAGTCAGATGAGACAGCCCACTGATCTAATGGGGGTTTATTTAACCTAGGACAGCACTAAAGCTAAACAAATACACTCCCCTGGGCTGGGAACATCACTCTCAATGAAGACACCCCCTTCTTGGAACCACTCAGAGATGCACACAGGAGAGTACATACACCATTGGAAAATAGACTTGAAAGTGTACCGCTCAAAACTGTTTGTGGTATTCTGTTGGGACCTGTACAAGCAGCAGTGCACTCTGGCTGTGCTAGGTGCCTTGTTGTGTCTTCAATAATATAAACAAACTGCAATTAGATTGATGTAACTATGTGCTAGATTAAGCCCAGTGAGCTTCTGGTAGCTCATTTATCTCTAACCTCTTTTCACAGCTGTTCTCACCAATCTCACTAAAAAGACGTGACATTAATTAGAGCAAGCCTGAAAAATGTGTTGGTGGATATTAGCTTATTGCAGATATAGTAGAACTGGCAGAAAATAGGAAAAATAAAGTAAGAAATTACAAAGACTACAGTCGATATATGGTTTTCAGATCGTATAAACTCAAATATCGATGTTGTTGCTTATACTAACTACCCAGTTCTTTTTCTAGCCCAACCAAAGTGGTGAACTCTTGTGAAAACATGAACAGTGAGCTGGAAGGTAATTATGGAGTCTGATGGCACTATTTGCAGGTATGGAAATTGGGGCATGTACACTATCTTCAGCGTGCCTTGAAAATATTGTGCGATTGGGTGTACAGATGGTGGACAAAATAACAGGGATACCGGGGGTAGTTTGTATTGTTCTTGAATCTTGTATGTTGTTATTGTTATTGTAATGTATGTACAGAGAATGCTCCTGTCATTTTGTCCATCCCCACTACAACAAGATGATACCCAATAGCACTCGACCTCTTGATTTCAGGTTTTTCTAGCATTCTAGCATCAAGACCATTAATTAAAAACCAGAGATCAAAGATGACAGCCAGTCCTAAGTGGATACTTACTGGCTTGCCAGGAGGTCCAGGAAGTCCTGTAGGTCCAGGCGATCCCAATGTACCCTAAACAAAGCAGAGAAAGGACAGAAGTGGTGAATAAGTGGCTGGAAATATAAGGGTTCTGGGACCTTATAATCTGTTAAGATGTAATTAAAAAAAAAAACTGGAGCAACCTTTGGTCCATTTGGTCCAATTTCACCTGGAAGACCTATTTGTCCTAGAGCGCCCTAGACAAAGAGGCAAGAAAGAACAATGTGTGCACATCCCACCAGCCACAAAATGATTCCCACACCTCAAAGCAAAGACATTAAGTGATAACAGCATAACTGTATTATACCGTACAGGCTACTTACAGCCAGTCCTGGAAGGCCGAGCCCCTGTGTGGACAGAAGGGAAGAGCATTTCAATTACTTTATCCCAAGTACAGTCTATCCGTCAAAGTATCAATTAACGTGTGAATGCCAATTAATAATTGCAGCAGTAATACTTGTGTACAGTGTCAGAGCATAGGGTAAACAGTGCTCAAGAAGAACAAAGACGGAATGCAATCAGTTTATGTTTGCTGTGTCTTTTGCTTGGAATTAATTATGAACTAAGTAATTAAGTAAGCCTTCGTGGAGGAAGAACAGCCCACAGGGCAGCATCTCCTGTCGCTGCAGCATGAGACAGCTGGGTGTACATGCACAGCCGCCAGACAGGATGCCTGTTAATGCTAAACAAAGAATTGAACTAATAGTGTTGCATACTAGCATGACATTGGATGACTCTGGACTTTAAATATACTTAAGTCTAATAGATGGACACTGAGCACCACCTAGTGGTGTTAAACTGTTACAGATGAGGTGCCGGTACACCGACACTGCACTGTTGAATTGATTGGCCTTGCGTTCATAAAGTCAGTGATTGCATTAAATGATCATATGTCAGCTGTAGGAGGCATATGCCACATCTGGATAAACTAAACACAAAAGGGGGCACGGCTGGTCAGGCATGAACAAAACAGGACTCGGAAGGTTGCCTTATGAGACCAGCTGGGTTACATTATGTTTGTTAGAAAAGTGACAAGGCTTCAAACAACGCCTAATTCGGCCTGTCATGACTCATTTTCATCATCATGACAGACCTACAATGTTATGTAATTATTCATACTGTACCTTATATACATTTACAGTACCTACATTTACTCCAATACTGAATTTGTAATTTGCTTGAGTATTTACATTTTATGCCACTTTATACATCTACTCAATTACATTTATCTGGCAACTATGATTACCATTTACTTAATCATTTATTTTGACATAAAAACATTAGCTTAAATTGTATAAGCTTAAACAATAAAAGGCAATAAAGACTAAACCAGTTGTTCCCAAAGTTATCTATGTCGCACTATCTCGTTGGGGCTCCTTGTCCTGTTTTAGATGTCTGACTTAGCAGCAGAGAGTTCCCTAATAAAGTTCCCACATGGAGTCGTTTATAAAACTGTTCAGGACCTAATAAGGCTAAATAACCCAATATTTCATAAAAAGGCAAAGATAAGAGAAATGTCAAAAGAATTAATACAATTCTGTATATCAGAACTTTGTGGTTCCTTCTCAGGTGTATCTGACCCGTCCACTCCCAGGTTGGGAACCACTTGACTAAACTAACTGAAACTATATTCTCTAACTACAGTATAGTACAGTAGTAAAATAAGAGATTAGCAAGTTTTTTTTATTTTACGCTTGACACATTTTGCTTATACTACTTCAGTACTTTTATTTAAGTCAGAGTTTAAATGCAGAATATTTACTTGTACTAGAGTATTTGTAAATGTGTTGTATTGGTACTTAAGAAAATAATTTGAATACTTCTTCCACCACTGTGTACAGTATAAAAGAGAAAAATATATTAGATATTCACTCATCATACCTACTTTATAGTAGGCCCAAGGTGATAGATAATAGTTTACTTACAGGAGGTCCAGGTTCGCCACTTGGTCCAGGTTGACCCTGCAGACAACAGAAAACAACAAGATTTCTCTAGTGACATGCTAAAGATTCACACTAATGAATGTGGACAAAATCTTCAGGGCATGAAATAAGTAAACATGATGTTCTGAACGTAAAATAATACTTGATTACTTATCTTTAGATTCAGATAATGGGAACATGACCCTGATATTTTAATAAACTGACCCCCATGAGAGCTTTATTCCAGCAACACCATCACAAGGTGATACCCGTTAATGTCTGAGTTACAATAGTTTTAATATAAATGCTTTATAATGGCAAATTTATTGCAAAGATCTGTCCAGGTGCAAGTTTAGACACTTGCCTTGGGGCCAGGGCTCCCAATAGGACCTCGATCCCCCTTTGCTCCAATCAGTCCCTGGAGACAGGCAGAAAGAGATGTTGGCAGGCTGATATGCGAGACATGAATACAGAGGTCAATACAGCAAAGGAAAAACACTGAGGTTAAGACCTTACACAGAGGTTAAAAAGGAAATTATCAGACACCACAGTTTTTTTCCACAGGCTAAATGTGACTTGAATTCACCATATGACAGGACTAATCCCACATTTGATCGAAGTTGACACTGTTCTTGTGAGTAATTAGAAAAACAAATGCAAGATTGAGATTCCAGGGCGGATTACTGGCTTAATCTCTGAGGAATGCATGCGAGTGTGTGTTTTTCTGTTAGCATATGACCAAGAGGCACTGACCGAATTCCCGTCCAACCAAGACTGAACCGGCACTGTGCATTAGTACAGCTGCTGTCCGGCCAATCAATAACTGCATCAAAGCTATAAAAATCAATTTGAAGTCATCTGGTTGTCTTTATCTCGCTATGTGTGATTACTAGAGACTGAATAGGTGGAGTCAGCGAGGGATAATGGGTTTGACAAAGTATATTAACCTTCAGTGTTTGAGTGAGTGTTCCTAATAAATTGTCCTAAAAGCTTTTCATTCAATCTTGCAAATCCTATTTCTATGACTGAAAGGATGAAATAAGCTTTAATTACTAAATCACTGTGTTTACAATAAACCAGTAGTTAGGAGTTCAACGGTCAGCATTGCAGTGGCCCACAGGGGGAAAGTCTGAATGCTTGAATATGAAAATAACAGCAAACGTACAGTAGCTAAATGTAGCTTAATGGTAATGTTTTCATTAAAAATCTTAAATTGGAAAAATGAGGACTTTATAATGACTTAAAGCTACTGTGTGGAGTTTTTATTGTGAACAGTTTTGTTTACATTCAATATTTCTCATCAAAACCCAGTGTGTACAGCCTTAAAGTGTAATATTTTGATATCTGATATTTTTATTTCTACCTCATAGAGCACCTGCTGAGCCACACCATTTCTTGAATACAATCAAAATCTTCTGAAAAACCGAGTAGGTGGACGTTGAGTATTGATTGTTTTGAAACAAACTACTACTAATGTCACGCTTTCAAGTGCTAAATGTGCAATGGATGAAATCATAACAAACTCCATATGACGAAGACTGTGTGACACTGTTGAAAGCTCAGGAAAAAGATAGTACTATAAGTAGACATAAGTTTTAATATCCCTTTTCAATCAGCGCAAATATCACATCTTATGCACGCTCGTGCACGTACAAATTAAAACATTGCTCTACAGTGCCACTAGTATTGGAGTACTAGATGGTACCAAAATACTGATAAAGTGGCCCCTTCTTTTTTCCACTTATATTGTTCATGATACACTGTTTGCTTTCATTCAATGCATTTTCCAAGAAATGCTTCATTACTAATGAGTTTCTTTTACATTTTTCACATTCAAAAGGTATTAAGCTTTTTTCACATTAAGCCTCTCAGAATGTTTCTTTTGGGAATCATTTGTTATCATTTTCAAAGTAATTTCTTTCTCTTGTACTTTTTGTCTCGCTCTCTCTCTGTCTCATGCTTTCTCTCAAACACACACACTAAATACTGTCAGTTTACTTACATCAATGCCATTCTCTCCTGGTGCTCCATCAGGACCTGGCTCTCCCGGCTCTCCCTTTTGTCCCTATAATAATAATAAAAAAAGAAAAAACACACTATTGTCACGGACAAAACCAATCTTGATAAATCAAACATTAAAGTTGTTGTAATATAAATTTAACAAACGGCACAGTACAAACTTACTGGTGTACCAGGCGGCCCAGGAGGTCCTTTATCTCCCTGCAGAGAGACAGAGTGCAGACGTTAACCCTTTTTATTTATTTTTTGTTAATTTAACGAGTATGGGAATGGGACATACATGGCCTTTTAAACTTATACATTTAGCTGACATGTCTGTCTATCACCACACTGTCCTTCATCACTGATAAATCTGACAGTAGACACATTCTAATAAGTCCTGTGGTTCACTATGCAGGATCTCACAAAAGGTTTACTTGCTATAACTGTTATTACTTTTTCTGGTACTGTTTAGTATTGTTTTGTCTAAGTCTTGTCATGTTGCCCTCTTGGCCTTGCAAATCAGGTTTCTGACCTTATGTGACTTACTCAGTTATATAAAGGTTAATAAATAATCACAAGCCTGTGTGTTTGACTAGTTAGGGTGCATGACATGGGACAAGTAGAGAAAGTTATACTGCTACAGAGATGGTCACGTTGGCTCTGCATAAAATACATATTGCAACATTCACATCATGTTCTTCCAGGCACGTGTTCAAAGATTCAGCCAGTGATTCTGGTGTAAACAAGCTTTAGATGAAGGTTTTTCTACAAAAGCTGGGTTCTCACATCACGTTGACGTCCCACCTTTCCTTTGGCAGAGAGCCAAAACAGAAAAGCCACAGAGTAGAAACTGGAGGGCAGGCTACACCTTCCAGTTCGGACCGGGCAACATGTCTCTCTTTCTTTGCAGTGGGAGGTGTTGATGTATGAACTTATCCCAGCTGAAGTCTGGTAGCAACTTAATGCTGAGAACCTACTTTAACTTAATCTTTCACAAGTCAAAATGCACATTCTAATGAAGGTGGTGCACTTTAAGGCCATAGACCTTTGAACTAATCAATAAACTAATCACATCTGATTTTGGATCACGGAACAGACAACAATCCCCATGTGCAGCCTGGGTTTTACAGGCAGCTTGTTTGCTGCTCCACTAGCTCAGCAGCCTCCGTTTCTTAACATATTTATACCA
This sequence comes from Nannoperca obscura, assembly GCA_036024295.1. Lineage (NCBI taxonomy): Eukaryota > Metazoa > Chordata > Actinopteri > Centrarchiformes > Percichthyidae > Nannoperca > Nannoperca obscura. Next base: position 7,868 of record JAVQJL010052550.1, read on the forward strand.
CCTGTGTGTAGTTAACCAGGAGGATATCTCGAATGTATCACATTACTGTGACACAAACTCAAGATTGAGGCATGGGTCTCTTCTCAAAGGCCCCTCTCTCTGCTGGGAACAGAGCTCTTTTGTGCCAGTGTGTTTTCATTTGCACCGCCATCTGCTGGTAAGCCTCCAGTACTGCAGAGCAGCGCAGGGTTGGTATTTCTCCTGCACAATGACGGTCTTTGTGACAAACGTGCTGGACAAACTGGCGTGGATACTCACATCAATGCCGTCGGACCCAGGGGTGCCAGAGGGGCCTGGTGGGCCGGGCTGGCCCTGAGGTCCAGGTGGACCCCTCTGAAACACAGACAGAGAGAGAAGCAACAGTAAACCCCATAGCAATTCTTATAAAAGTTATAAACAGTAACATCCAGTAGCAACATGAATATTATGCTAGTGATACTGCAGGAGATAATACCAGAAGGTACAATTACATTAAAACAATAATGGTAATAATAATAAGAATGCAACAATAGTAAATACCACATAAATAAATAGTATGATGCAGGGTAGACCTACATCAAATTGATCAATTCTGAGCAGGTCATTGCGTCCACTGATGTCAACTTGTACAAAAAAATTGCAACAAAAATTAACCAAAATAAAGAAAAAATGGATAATACTGAATAGAACGGGTGCAGGAGTGGAGTAAAGTTAAAGGACAGAGGAGGAATGTTAAAGGAGGGGTCATGAGACTGGCACTGTTTACCCCCACCTTACCCCCTCTTCTCCACCTCACTGTCTCTTAGCCTTATCTTGAATATCATCTCAGCAGATCAGTCTGTCCATCAAGTGGTAAAAAAAAAAAGAAACCTGAATCAAGCGTTGAATTGTTCAAGAAACATGTATAAAATGTCAAAAACAAGAATAATCCTTACAAGTGATAACTGTTAGTCCAGTGGATAACATGTAGGTGTCTGTTTGAACAGGGCCTTTCACGCTCAGCGGCCAAAGTTTGTGTATGTAATGTGTGTGTGTGTGTGTGTGTGTCAGGGCCCACTGAGTTTGCTCATGAAAAAAAAACTACAATGTTTTTTTGCTCCATTCTTCAATCAATAAAAAGATCTTCTTGGCGTAACCCAGGTAATGGCAAATCCCTGCCTTCAATAGCAACTCCTCAGTTAAATCTTCAAATGAGATAAGACACACACGATAAGGATGAGAATCCACATATCCAAGATCCAAGATAGTCCGGTTTAATTTTGTCTCCACAGCAGAAAAACCTGTTTCAAGCTTATCTTTCTTTTACATGCAAGCTATAAAGGCAGATTGACACAAATAGATCGGTGTTGTTTCAACCTCCAGCATTTTGATGACTTTAACCATCCCCAAGACAGCACACAGCCTATAACATCACCTCAAGACATCCAGTGCCCGCCGGCCCTTTCCAGGGGCCCTTATTCTCAAAGGAAACCCCAGAATAAAATGGAGCTCAGCCTGAGCAGAGCACGTCTCAACCTCCCCTGTCCACTCACCACTTGGGCCAGAGCCAGGCACAAGGTCTGCAGTATCACCCAGGTCTTCAGCAAAGCAGAGAGAGCAGCCATGGTCCCTCTACCCCGTCTGTCTCTCCTCGGTTCACCAAATCCTCTCTTCTGGCTCCTCTTTCCGCTCCCTTAGTCCTCTCCGGGCCGGTACAGCGTAGAACTGGTGGACCAAAGCTGTCTGAGAGGAAGGAGGGGGGGAGTGGGGGTGGGGGGATGGAGGGGATGAGGGGGCTGTGTGTGCACTGCCCCGAAAAAATCCACTCAGGAGGAAGGAGAGAGCTGAGAGTGGAGAGGGGGTGGATGGAGCGATGAGGAGGGGTAGAGGTGGAGAGGGAGGAGGACAGAGAGAGAGGTGTAATCCTGGTCCACAGGCGGCCCCTGAAAGCAGAAGAAAAATACACTATTCACCCATCAGCGCACGCGCACACACACACACACACATTTATTGTGTGTGTTTCCCCAGCTGTGGGAGTGGACCAATGAAGCAAACTGTATTAAACACCTAAACACAGGCCTTTGAACAACTCTCCGCCTTTGCTTCTGTCTCTCTCTACAAACGTGCCTCAGCGCTGCTGTTTGTTTCTTTCACTGGGCCGATCATTCGCGTGGTGGTGTAAGTATCTCCACACATTTCCCATGCGAATGTTGTACTGCATGGATGAGAGGAAGCGGAAAGCTCCTTGAAGCATATAGCATAAATGAAAATTCGAATTTGTTTAGAGAGGAGGAGGAGGAGGGGACAGTATTCACTTAGTTAACAAAAATCACTCACTGTTAAACTGTAGATATGAAGGGACAAGTGCTAAGAGAGAGCAAATAATGTACCTGATCAACATTCCCCTCTTTATGTTTTGAAGACCTGTGCAAACTAAGTAGTTTACTGACATCTAGTGGCCATTTTACTAAGAGCAGATTAGTTCCCACACTGGTCCAAAGTGGCCTTTTCATGCTGAATTAAAAAACTCATGGAAATGTGGGGAAAAAAACTTAACACCTATTGTACAGAGATTACATTACACCAAACAAAACAACGTCCACTAGATGGCAGCAAATACACATTAACAGATGCCAGTCTGCAGAGCAGCTTGGTTACTATGGAAGCCCCACTGCTACAACTGGGGATTATACATCTGTCCTCCTCAGGGATGATAAAGACAGTACTGAGGATGCTGAGAGGAGTCACATTTATTAGTAAATTGAGATTTATTGCACACAACAGGGAATCTCAACAGACCCCATTAAATAAACGAGGAAACCAGCTCGGTGGTGGCTTCTGCGCTGTATTTGTTTTACATTTTCCGTTACTGCATTCTCTACATTCTAATCACCAACTCATCATTGTTATTGTATTTTTCATACTTTGCATAAAACCAGATTACAAAATAACTATTGCCTGGTGTTAAATTGTTACATTTCAAAAAAAGGCAATACTCATAATTTCAATTAAATATGCAGAAACGGTGTAGTTCTGAGCTCTTTTTTTTTTAACATCAAAATCAGTTTTCTTATCCACTCACGAGGAGTTACTCGTTTGCTCTTGTTTGAAAGTAAAGAAATGCAACAGTATTTGAAAAAAATGTTTGATATAAGCGCTGCAATATTTGACAGAGAAAACTGGCACTGAAGTACAATAGGTACTGTAACTTGATTCATAGATCTTTTTGTGCATTAACTGTATGTCCATACTGTATATTCATGAAATCAGGCTGCTCAATGACTAAACTCGTGCTGTGGGTTGCGGTATCTAAAAACAGTGCGCCAAATCTGCAGGGACCACAAGCAGACGCTGTTAATGATCGTCTGATTCATTATGCTCTAGTGAAGTGTTTGCCTCAGTGCCACTTCTCCAACAAGTGTGGTTCAAAAGTGATAATGTCAGCAAAGTTCTGCAAATCCGAACAACAACAGTATTTTCTTGAAATCCTCATGAGTCACTTCCTTCAGGCAGTTGAAAATTGCAACATCAAGGAAGAGTTTGGTTTAGAGCCCATTAATCATGTGATGCAGTGTGTAATTGATCAAAGAAATATGAAAATGATTTTAAAAAGAGTTGATACGTTTAAATTGACTAAGCCAGGCTAATTGTTCCCCCTGTATTCTGTCTTTCTGCTAAGCTAAGCTAACCGGCTGCTGCATAGCTCTAGCTTCGTTCTGAACAAATACGAAAATGGTAACAATGCTCTCATCTGACTCTTTGCAACTGAAGCAAATAAGCCTTTTCCCCAAATTGTTCAGTGAACATTAACTAACAAATGGTCTTTCAGGGAACTGTCTCATACACATCTTACTAGTGCAGCTCTGTTGTTATGTGAAAATCTGCCACAGTGCGCCAATTCAAATCTTATTTGATTTTGATTTTTCAAAATCTCAGACGCAAAACTGTATAACACACTGTGAGAGCACAAGCGCATTGGATTTAAAAAAAATTGAGATCAAATACATGGAAATGCATCCATATCCAAAAACCTGCTGTGCTGATCTTCTCACGGGTGAAAACTTTAAAGAATCATCATCCAATTGTTGTCTTACTCAATTTAAACTATTCCCCAGCCTCCTGAAACTTTGGAAAACATTGGCCTCTCCCCGTTCTCTCATTCCCTCTGAATCTTTCTCTTCCTGTCTACTTCTCCTTGCTTATGTATAAACTCTCTGGGGAATGCGACTTAACTGTTGTTTTTCTAAACGAAAACAATCCCATTGTGTTTCCCGAGTAGATAGCATACTTATCATAGCTTACTGAGAGGTGCATGAGGCAGCATGCCACCCAAATTCAACCAATAAGTGATCATCCCACACGCTCGCCTCATGTACTCATCCAGATATTATCTGGCCTCCACACAAATGCACAAAACAGAACAAACACACACACACACACACACACACGTGCGTGCTCATGCATTTAAGTAGCGCCTAATTGAAATATTATGAGTGACCAGGGAGGTTTTGGTTCTGCGCTGGTATTCAGCTCTCTGCTCCCACTTTTCCTGAGAAAGATCGGTTTCCTGTTGCCTGTTTCCCTCTCTAGTGAGACGCCTGAGAGAAGGGGAGAGTGGAAGTCATCATTAAAGTCTGACGCAAAGACAGGAGGACACACACACACACACGATGACAGACAGGGTAAATATTATTCTTGAGTGCAGGTGTGAGGAGTAGCGGCGAAGCGATAACAGAGGGGGTCATTAACAACCCAGCAGGGTTTGAGGCCGACCCCGAGGCCCGTAGTGTGTCAGGCCTTCCGTTGAAGAGGTATGGTTTACAGTCATAGAAGAGGGAGGAGAGGTACGCACTGACAGGCTGATGATACACAGGCAGAGGATATTAGTTTGTCTTGTATGAAACATTCATTAGGGGGTTTGGTGGTTATTCTCTGGGTGTGAAAACCAAGTCAGTCGCAGGCTAATGCTTGTCTGACATGTAAGATTATTGGGGAATTCAGCAGATGAAGACATTTTGTGGTGTGATTTGGTTGTCGATCATGAAGCTAACAGTGCCGTACATTTCAGGGTGTGTGTGCATGTGTGTGTGACGTAAAGACAGAGATAAATGTTCACAGATGCCTCCAGACTTGCGTTCCTCTTTATTCAACAACTTAGATCCCAGGAGAATCGAGCGATAATCTTCATCTGTGTGCGCACTTCAAAACCACTTTCAAAGCACCAATTCCTGAAGTGCATTTACAAAGTCAGCGAGAATGAGATCTGTCTTCTCGCCGAGCCGGCTACCCGAGTTGAATCTGATGTAGTGGTGAGACCCAGCTGCGCAGTGAGAACTCGCCCACAGTCACAGGCTGACAAAGCAATGACTGCTACGGAGATGGAGAAAAAAAACACACCCCGCTGACCCCAGTCTGAGCTAGGTGAGGTGTTTCTTAGCAACAAAGCATGGCACACATGGCACGTCGGACCAGAGCCCAGAGCTGCGCTGCACCGCCACCAAAGATAATGAGAGGAGAGGGAAGGGGCAGCAGATTGTTTCTGTTGCTTTAGTGTGTTTGCATTCACTAACACGCACAGATACTTCATGTTCTGACATTATTATGGTAGCAAGATACACTATTATAGTTGTATCTTCCACAAGTTTTCCCAGCCTCCCCTGAATTTGATTTAACTTTTTGGGCGATGAAATGCTGTTTTCAGCAAACATAATTGGTGATATATATAGGCCTGTGGAGGTGGTCTGGCATGAAGCTCTGTGGTCTTTAAATCCTATTTGAACTCTAAGTGTGAGATTTCCAAACTTCAAACATCATAAATAAGAATCCGTAAATCCGAGTGATCACAATAGATGTGTTGCAGATGTAAACTGGAAACAGGCAGATTATGTGTAAGTAATGTTTTTAGGCTTTTAAGGGATTATGCTGCCACATGTGTTGCACATTTTGAGATGGTGCACTTACACTCTGGGTTTATTGCCAAGAATTAGATGAGGAGACTGATACCGTTTGTCATGTCTGTACGCTAAATATTAACCTAGAGCCAGCAGCAGGTTAGCTTAGCTTATAGACTGGAAGCAGGGAGAAACAGGGAGGGAGAAACAGCAAGCCTGGCTCCGGACAAAGGTAATACATCTAAAGCTCACTAATCAACATATTTTCAGGATGCTGGGAGGTGTTATTTTTGTTCCACAAATAGCTATTTAGTCCTGTCTCCAGTCTTTTGTAAAGCTTCATATTTAGCATGGATATAAGGGTGGTATTGAGAAAAGATATATAGTATGTTTGTGTTCATACACTTCCATTAAAATGTTATGTTGGATAAAGTTGAGCAATGCCACTTAATCTGTTGGTATTTTGAAAAGGTTTCCTATCTTTGTAGATCTGGCATCTACTACAGTACAATATTGCCTATTTTTGTTGTTCATGGCTCTGGATTTAGAATGTGGAATAAAGTATCAGGCAGTTTCCGTTCCTTACAAATATGTCCAAGATAACTTTACTAACACCCTGCTGTTTGCCGTCCACACCGTTTTCTACACCAAGCCAAGAACAAGTCTGGTGGATCTAAGTTTTGGACCTGCAGTATCCCCCCCCTCTTGAGTGAAAGATGTTGTGTTAGTCTGACAGCCGTGCAGCACAGAAACTGTTATTGCATTGACGGAATGCAAAATAATTTCAACAATGGAGTGCCGGCCAATATTGTCTCCAAAAGCCCTCCACCTAAAATGAGCCAAGACGAACCAAACAATGATCATGAACAGTCCAGCTCAGTGCCCTCTGTATGATCCAAAAGAATGCCTTAAAGGGATGCACCAGGATTCAGCTGCATCTGCTCAGTTTCAAATATGTGTATGTGGGACAGAAAGGCGGCACTGTCCATGTTGGAAGTCATCCCACAAAGTTGGTGTGTCTTTCTTTAAAGCTAAGATGACATTTAATATATATATTATCTTTATTGTCAGCGATATTCTTAAAAGCTATTCAAACTATGTCATTAATTAATCACTGGATGTACGATGATAAATGTGATGTCACTGTGGTGAAGTGGTACCGTGACATAACAGGAGGCAGGACAATTTCATGCAAGTTTGCTGTAATCAACCTCATTTCCTGAATTTAGGCTTTGAGGAGGTCTTTGTACAGATAGTTGACATGTTTTTACAAAAGACAAATTACACTTGTCAGTCCATTTAACTCTTCCTTAAAATAAAATAGCACAAAAATTGTAAAGCAGGATTGAGAACCAGAAGAGAAGAAAAGAGAAGTGGAAGGAGGGAAGGAAAGAAGGAAGGAAGGGTTTGCTTTTCAAATTTAACAAACTTGTCTATCACTTAAAGCTGCACTAATGAATATTAATATGTACAAACAATAACCCAAAGTACTATGTGTAATGTTAAAGGTGTAGTGACCCACAAAAAAATTTATCAGCAACCTCTGCAGTTTCCCCTCAGCTCTACAGATCGTTTCAGCATTTTGTTTTTGCTCACTGCTTTGGTTTAACGGCCTGAAACGTTACTGTTTTGGTTCGGTCTGATCACTCTCATCAACATTACATCCAGCTGTTGGTGAAAAAGCTCTGATAAACCTAATTGAATTAGCGAAACGCTGGTGAACATAGTAAAAGATTTAACAGCTAAAAAGCCAGTTATTTCTCTCAGGGATTGGCGAAGACACAAACGAAGCTAATAGTCCAGTTAACCAGGTGGTCAGGAGCAAGATTCCAAACGCATGCTAATGTTGCTCCATATCGGTTGGATGTGTAAATTAGAAACTGTTTGCTAACAGGTAGCAGTGGTAACAGAGTTGCCATTGTATTTATCCATTTGATGGTTAAAGCATTACTTTCTAATTTTTATTTTGATTAAAAAGTCTTACAGAGCTGCTGACCCTTTTACAGCATTTGTCTGAATTACAAACTGTTAGTGGCTTGTAATGGCCCTGATGCTGTGCTTCTATGATGCTAAATAAAATTGGGGCTGAAAACACTACTTTTATATATTTTGTATGAAAAAGAAATATGTGTGAATTTTGAAATGCAAAAGCAAATCTTGCCAGCATCAATAGATTATAAAAGCATGTATGAATTGGGTACTGCTCTGCTCTTAAGCTTGGCAGTATGGCTATAATATCTGACAAATGTAGACAAGATTAGATATAAATGTACAAAAGTCTTCACTCAGAATCATTAGCAACTTATACCACTGGAAGTGGGCGGCTGCTCCACCGCCAGATCTAGATTCTGACTGCAAGTACAACAGTTAAGAGAGAATCCATAGAGGACTGCATGTGTGGTTGAGACAACAATACACACCCATGCCTCACAGCCTGAGAGATAATGAGATTTTAAAAAAAAAAGCTAATTTGCATATTCTGTCAGAGAAAGAGAAATAAATAGAGGACTCAAACATGTCAGGGAGAGATTTCCTCTAAAACAGCTCTGTCTGTTGTAAACCCTGTCCACACACAAAATATGTTTGATTTGAGATGATGTGGAACTAGGCTCTTATAACATGAGGATCATTTACCAGTAAAACAGAGTCTAAACGTAAGAGTCAATTTCTGCATTAGAGTTATAAAAGAAGAACAACTTGTTAAATAGCAAAGACGTCTCATGGTTACTGTATTACATCTGGATGGCATGCACAAATGGATTGTTAACAATGCCACATTTAAACTGTTTAAGAGAACTGTAATTAAATCTTACGCCTGCTGTGACATTCCAACATCAGCTCTGAATTGGATTAGGCAAAGAATAAAGCAGAGCATGATTCATTTTAACGAGCAGTAGGCAAAAGCGCTTATTCACATTCTAGCATTCATCCCCTCTTTTTCATATTCGTACTTAAGAACAAATTAATCCAAGATGGTCCAGGTAATCGCTCAAATGTACAAGTGAAAAATTCCACACAATTGAAAAATGTCTGCAGTGACAGATTTACCTCATGGTTTATACCATGAAGTAAATTAGAGGACACACAGGAGATTGAATAAAATAAAAAAATACATTTCAAATCCAACCCTGATTCAATAAAATATCGAATTCCTGGGTTGTTTCAGGATCTTCGTCAAGCTCAGGGCTCCCTGAACCATTCAACCCCCCCACCAGCACCTCTGAGAAGCACACACTCCCCACATTCAAACACATTGGCTGTAACAAGGGATGACTCACTCAACTATATTTGAGATAAACTTTAAAGCTGCACTAATTTTTATTGACTATGAATCAAATGACTGTGTAACGTGAAAGGGGTCACTAATGTTGACAAACCCACAGAGAATTACCACCATTTCCTCTCTGCTCTATGAAGCATTTTAGCTTCTTTAAGCTCAATGTTTTGGTTTAACGGCCTGATAGATAACTGTTTTGGTTCTGTCTTTTTGCTCCCATCAACCTCATTTAAAGCCATTTTCAGTAAGAAAAATCTCTGATTAACCCACTGTACACACAGGTTTAAGTCAAAGTTAACAATTAAATTGGATTATACACATTTAGAAACAGTATGCCTGATTTTGAATGGATCATAAAATAAAATGAAAGTATAAAATGTAATGACATCTCTGCATGTTTACTACTGCTCCAATGTCAGATTATTGACAGAAGTCCTAACAAATAAGAACACAGATTTTCTTTGCCTAATGAATGTTTGTTGCACTTTGCTATATTTGGATATTAATGGCACTGAAAAATATCAGCATTGTTTTTTTCCAGGTGAAGTTTACACTGTGTTCTGTTTTTGTAAAATTGTCTGAAATTAAACTGCCCACCTACATGTTTGTAGACATGTAAGTCAAGCCTGCCAATGGCTTACAGCCTCCATTAGGCCACAGTAAGGACAGAAGGCTCTGGTTTAGTCATTTGGACTTGCTACAGCTACTCTGGTGTGTTCGGTCCAACGTATACATTAGAAATGATTACTTTGTATGGTGTGATATAAAGTACTAGCACAGTTCAAATATAACAATACTTTGTATCAATCTTTAAAGCACCTATCAAACACGTTTAGAACAGACACACACTGCACGTGGTTAAAAACAATTAAATTCACAGTTAGACTTTCAATGAGTTGCCCCTGATTTCGTGCTGACATTGTCTACCAATTCATTTTAAAGTAGAAAGCACTAAAACTGGCTTATAACCAACATTCCTCAAATAACACACACACACACACACACACACACACACACACACACACACAGCCTCTTGAGGAACACCAGACGCTACATGACCAGCTTAATATCAAGGAGAATTTAGGTTTTGATGCTGACTTTTCCTGCAGAGTTTGGTAATGAAAGCTAGAACATACTCCCCACAAATTGAGCAGTGGGTTAGTTCAGGCGAGACACTACACACCCCGTCTTTTTTCTTACTTCAAACAACCACACCATATTGTAAAGTAATAAAAACAACAAGAGCTAGTGTTTGATTTTGAGAACAGTGTTGAATGTTTCTCTTTAGGTGCTCGGGGAGGAACATAGTGAGCCAGGAGGAGCATATGGCTTGCTGCATCTCTTCTGTTTCCCATCTCTCTCCTCCCAGGTATCTATGAAACAGACCAGCTGCAACATTCATCTCCTCCTCCTCCTCCTCCTCCTCCTCCTCTCCTCATCCACTGAGATGGACTGTCATCCCATCCCTCAGGCTGATCTTGTACGATAAGACTTGTTAGTTTCACGTTTTAATCCTAACCTATGGCTTTGTGTCCTCCAATACCCTAACAAACTTCTTCCTTCTTTGGACTCTGTGAACTCTCTCTCCCCATTCCTACTTGTCTTCATTTGCGTTATCTCTGACTATTTCCCCTTTTCTATCTCCTGTCCGGCTTCATCCATCTCTTTATCTTCCTCTCTTTCATCCCTTGTTATTCCTCCCTCATCTCCCAGTAACACGGAAACCTTCATAGCTCTCGCCCTGAGCATTTGTCACTGACATTTTGGTGAGAGTTGCCGCGCCTTTTCCTCTCATGGTTGATTGAAACCCTCTGTGGCCAGTGATCCATATTCCTGACAACATTTTACTTTTACACCTCCATCTGAACGGATACTTCCTTCATATAAAGACCTGTGTGGCCTGGCAAGCAGCACACTGAATGGTTTGTGGGTCAGTGGACTATGGTGTATGACATCTTCCTGTAATATAGCTTATTTAAACATCCCATGGAGCTGCACAATAGATTGAAATTAATTCCAATTTGTGCAATGAAGTAAAAAGGCCTACTTAATTTAAAAGCTGCTGGGACAAAGGCAAAACTGAAATACTATGGGCAGCTGCCATTAATCATACAAGTACCTTGCACGCTTGATTCACAAACAGATGTACTTTCCTTTTAACAAGAAATTGACAAGGTCTACTATCAAGGCTGTTTGGAAGGAATAGCTGCTTGCAGACGTCAGATCTGTATTCACTGAAACAATTTAATTTGTCCCTGATCTTACAATAGCAGAATTGGTTATGGAACAAAAATAGTTTTATATGATGGAGTCATGCAGTTATAAAGGCTTATGCAAATCAATATTTAATCAGCACTGATCAGCTACAAGAGGGTTAATAACGTGTGATAGAGGGACCAGGGTCAATTTCATGGTTATTATAATGAGCTATCATTATAAGATACATTTGTGTGTGTGTGTGTATGTCTGTGTGTGTGTAATATTGTGTGTTACAGCACACGATTACTTGCATTCGTAGGACTTTTTGTTCTCACCGCACTTCTCTCGTTGCTTTACTTACCACAAACGCAAACAGACTCAGAAACGACCCGGCACCTACAATTGAATTCAGAGGCTGTGCTGAAATTGGTATTTTAGTTCATGCAAGTCTAAACAGCCCAATGTTGTGTTTTAATATTGTTTGGATCCCACCTGATGTCAGTGCCACTTTTCCAGAGCTACTATTGCAGCAAGGGACCGCGAAATGGGTAAATGAGGAAAAACAAACACACACACACACCCACAGAACAACACACAGCCCATTTTCTGAGTCAGAGCAGTCGTGAGTAGTTATCAGTATTGGAGGGATCTCAAGCCCTCCCTCATCACCATCAATCTGTCTAAATGACTCTCCACTGCTGCTGTTGCTCGCCCATTTTATCCTCACATTTTATTTCCCTCCAGGTCATTTCAACATCTCTCTCCCTAGCTCTCTCCCTCTCTTTAATTCCTTCGTTTACAACCACTTATTTGCATCCTTTTTTCCCCTCCATTTTCTCCTCCGTTTTGCCATTTCTTTCCACTCCTCCCTCAACTCTTTTGCTCCATCTCTCTCATTCATGTGCATGTCTCCCCGTCTCCCCTCACCCTTCTCCCGCTTGATGAAACTGCTCCACGACTAAGCGAGCCCCGCTGTGATGGATAGCCTAATGGGAACGGACGAAGCATTAAAACCATAATTCACGGGGACATAATGTTCCGAAGACTTCAGTGAGATCCACTCAAGATGGGCCTCTACGTGTGTTTGTGTCAGATTGTAAGATTATCTATGCTTATGCAGACGTCAACGAAGTGGGTTGCGTCTGTATGTTAACTTGTGTGGGCATAGATAGACATTGTCTTGATGCTGTGTTCAAATCTCACTCAGATGTTTTATGTACATTTTTGGTTCAGCATCCCATTAAACAATGACAGAGGATCATCATTTTCTGTTAGTTTCACTGTCAGATGTAGCACAGCTGTAAATGCTTCGTCTCAGCAAGGCAGGAATTTGCTATCCTCCACTTCCCACCATGTCTCATTACATTTAGATACATAAATGATCAAGTCTGATTTATAGTTTGTTTTCTATCTGACTCGCAGGCTGCATATGCCTCGCTTTCGAGTCTCAAAGCACTTATCATTTTAATACAGGACCAGAGAGCCATGTCAAGTTAAAGCTAGCTAGGGAGATAGTGACGACAAGCCTTAGCTAAACCTAGATTTCCTTTTTTCCCCGTAGCTGTATATGTAATTGAAGAAATATAGATTCTGATGAACCAACATATTTGTATTCAGTTTGTTGTTCCACATAAGTCTCTTAATCCCAGGGTCGTGGGTTCACACCCCACGTCTGGGGACCCCAGTGTTTGGAAGTCGCTTTGGATAAAAGCATCTGCTAAATGCCTAAATGTAATGTAATGTAATAACAAACTGAGGTAGTAGTTTGAAAAAAGAAAACAGCTAAAAGGTATTTGGCTAACTAGCTTAACAGAGTAGCAGTTATGGTAACTTCCATTTGACTTGCAAATTAGTGTGGTTAAACATCAACATTAAAATAACATACTTAAATACATTTTTTATTGTAGCTTCATTTAATATATACATTTCAATATAAAATGGATATAATAATAATTAGATATTAATAGTGGACGGACAGATGAACACAGCAAAGAAGATACTACAACCTGAATAATAAAAGATTATAAAAAACTTTGCAGATATTACAACCTTACCATACAGTATTTCCTTTGCATTCCCTAAAGATTTTCCAAAGTACTCTACCTGCACTTTTTATGTATGAAATATGCCAACTATTTTTTGGGGGGTAAATGAGTCACTTTTAAAAGGCATAAAAAACTGTCTCAAGTGGAGTGTTTCCATTTTAGGCAAAGCACTGTATATGGGAAAATGTGCAAGTAATACAAAGGTAAACACATAAATTGTCTGCGACACACACTCAAATACACACACGCAGAAACAACTCTTTATAAATGAATGTAAGTCCTCTGAAAGGCTGCACACTAATGAGCTCCAATCAGTGACCATGTTACCACTCCAAGAACCGGACGCTAGGGGCCAAAAACGTACGTGCACATGCGCACACAAACACATGTACGCACAAACACATGTACACACAAACACATGTACACACAAACTCACACACAAAGGATACCCCCCGGGTAGAAAAAGTGCAAAGTAGAAAACTGCACCCAGGTGCTGGTGTCAGGAAAAGGAAACTGACTACCGAGTGTGTGAGGGGTCAGAGGTCATGTTGCATGTGTTCCGCATGAAACCTAATGTACATGCAAAGCCTTACACAGTGTGTATAACATGTTTACATGTTTCTCTGGTTCTCTCACAAACACACAGGCGTTAACAGCCCTATCATTTTCCAAAGAATTGACACGTGTCTGCATAGCACTTGTAACACAGCAAAAGTATCTTGACACTGCAGCAATCCCAAGAGAACTCTTTCAATGACATTCATTAAAAGCAAAACAGATTCAAGCTTGCATACTGCAGGCAGCTGCTTCCAATATACGTTTCATCCATAAAATGCTTTGCATAACCTAATCTTACTGCAGAGAGGTGCCTCCTAACCATGCGCACACACTCACTCCCTCACAGACTGCAGTTTGAAATCACATATGAGGCACATTATAGGCCTTTATAGTTGAATCACATGTGGAGCCACTGAAAACGTCTCTAACCAGAGGGGGTGAAAGAATGAAAACAGACATGTTAATGGAGCAAAGGTGACACGAACTGTGATTGCATGAAGCAGATGATTTTCCTGATGGCTTACAGTTGAGCCTCTGCTGTGACATCATCATTTAATATGTGTGCATTAGCTCATTCATCGCCGCAATCAATTCTGTTAAAATTCTGCATATCATCATTGGGCAGGAAGCAACAGTGGTAAAAACACACCACATTACAGTGTTCATCTGCCTATTTCTCTAATTAATTGCACCCAGGCTTTGAACAGGTCCTTGTGGTGTTTTACAAGAGACAGCTTGCTATGAATAATGGTCTCTGGGCTGCGTAAATGGCAGCTCTCACATAGCAGACCGTATGTGTCACAGACGGATACGAATAGCAATTTACATGGTGAAATTTATAAAGGAGAGAGTGAAGTTAGGACGTTTTTCATTCAGGAGAAGTGGATCAAATGGAGAACGGATGAGGGAGGTGGATGAGAGACAGACGTGGACCTGGACCTGCTTTGCTTAATGTTCCTGTTTTTATGATGGCTGTTAAATTGTCTATGTAGAGTGGTTGGCAGGCCTGAACATACACTGAGCGCTACATTCTCACAACTTTACCTGTCTAAGTTTGATCTTCGACTGAATGCTGGTGTTGGAATGAGAAACTGTTATTTCCCAAGTGCTCATTCTCAGTCTGCATCAGCCTCAATCAAATCCACACAAGTACATTTCTTTTTCTTTTTTCTTTTTTTAATTGCAGTAAGGTTGGGTTTTATGGTCAATAATAGATTTTTCTTGCCAGTGCAGGAATTTCCTCTTTGGAATGGCCTGGTTGCTTTGATAGGCGGGTTCAGGAGAGGTAAAGTTATCCTGCATCAGGAAAGAGGGAACACCAACCGCTCTATTTTTTTAGTCTCCATGGAAATGAATGCGTATCATTGTGTACACAATCAAAAGGGTCCACGGGTGAATCGCTCTCCATGGCATTGAAGTTACAATTTAGTGTCCAGCACTGAAGCTTTAATTTGTTCTGGACCTGTCAGTTTGTGATTATGTCATCTTTAGGGATCTTTGCCCAAGTGATTTGACCCACAAGGGAGTGAATGCATCAAGAGTTTGATTTAGTTGCCTTGCATGCCTTTAGTGAACACTGACAATAGCAGGACTTGTCTCGCTCTTTGGTTTGTCAAATACGGTTCATTTAAGTTCATCTCATTTAAAGTTCAAATTAGCGGAGCTAAACTTTGTTTTCTCTTCAGAACAGCTCCCCTGGGATCTCTTTCGCCTGGATGCCTTGTTCTTGCAGAAACAGCACGAGGGAAGGCAGTAAAGCTATTCTAACATCGTCATCATTGTTATTATAATTATTATTAACCCACTGCAGACAGCAACAGGCTGACTGAGCTGGGCGCTTCTCACATTTCTCTCATATGCCAGTCTGAACAAACAGATCTTAAACAGATGGTCATCTGAGAGTGGATGAGGATGTTAAGTTCTTTGGACGGGCCTTTAAAAGGAGGAACTTTAAGGGGAATCTGGGGCAGTTCTGTTCTCTCTCTCCAGTCTTTCCACCCTGCCCAGGAGGAAGGTTTAGATTGCTGTGTGGAGTGATGGGTCCCATTACAGATGGGTTTAGCATAGTGAAAACTTTCAGCAAGCCTCAAAAAATAATTAAATCAAATATTGATCTAATGTTTGTTTCCATTTTCATTGTCCTATTTAACACAAAATGATTGCTTTCATTTTTATTTTTATTTTTTTTGTTTTGTTTCTGTCACTTTCACAGCACTTTTCTCAGGGGACAGGGCTGGGTGACAAGTGGCGCAGACGGAGAAGAAACCCAGTCACTGAATGTCACCTTCAAATCCAGCAGGCCGATTGATTCAGGGCCGTCAGGGAGCAGCAGGAAATACCTCGGCCTGACAGGAGACACTAAACTAAACAACCAGCGTTCCCCTGGGACAGCGCTAAACTGCAGCACACAATGAATTATGGGCGCTAGGCAATTTCTTTTTACATACTACTTTGTTTTATATGGCAGTTGTGTTTATCTTTGAAATGTACATTTCAATAAACAAAGCACTTAACATTATATACGAGATGTTTCCTTTGAATTTTTGGGACAAATCTTAAAATAGTGCAGATGACAATATATCAACACAGGTTTTTATTGTAGAACATAATTCATCACCTTCACCAATGAAGGATATTTAATTAAACACAAACTACAGCTGAGGCTGATGGGAATGGGATTCGTTTTGCAGGTATCAGACAAATAGAAATCTCGACCCAATGATAAGTTACAGGATCTCCAAAGTTATTAGAATTGATCATGAGGGGAACATGAAAATCTGTACCAAATTTTACAACAATCTCTTTAATAGTTGTGGAGACATTTCACACAAAACCTCATGGTGGTGCTAGAGGAAACGTCACAGGATCACCAAAGTCACTAGAACTCATCGTCTAGGAATCATGAATGTCTGTACAAAGTGGTGGACCTACCTACAGACCGGCATCGCCATCCACGATGTGCATGTACAATATATGTGAAATATGTGAGAAAGAGAAGAGAGCCTGCTTTAAGGTTTGTTCCATATACATCTCACAGTTTACCTACTTGCAACGACAGATTATGTGAGATACTCTACAGAGGGTTTCAGAATGGGATGCAGGCCTTGTTTATGAGCAGATATTTGTTTTATGAAAGAATACTGGACAGCAGTCAAACTGCTCTCTGCACACAGCAACTTCTCCTCACTTTCGCTTACATCCAGTTCCGTAACTGAAATCAGACTCTGTTTAATATTAAATATTTACTCTCATGTTGTGATTGAACACTGAAAACAGTGCAATGACACACAACAGACCTGAGGCCGTTGGATTGTTTCAAGGCATGTCCATAAATAATCATATCGATACATCGCTCTCCAACGTGACTTGCTTAGATTGCCACTTGGTTTATTTATGCTTGGTCCCGTCTGCTGCCAAAAAGATCTAATCCCATCTTCCACTTCGGTCTGTCTTTATATGAAAAACTAAGTGCAATAAAATGTGAATGTGTTCTTTTGATTCTCCAGAAAGAGGCCACAAAGGGAATCACTTTCAGAGTTCCCCCTATGGATATTACAATGTCAGTGGGTTTGCACGAGATCATTACTCTGTTGTTACCCAATACACTTGTTAAATTCATCTTTCATTTCACCTCAAGTCTCACATGTAAAACATTCATACATAAAACAGGAGAATGCCGGTCTGTATTCATAATCAGTGGGAAAACTTCTTTTTTTCAGTTATTTTGTGTTGCTTTAAATCCAACTTTCCAGATTTCCGCAATTGTTTGACAGCATTGAACATAAAGTGACATCTGATTATTATCCATGGCAAGAACAGATACTACAGGGGATTCTTTCTGCCGTGAACAGTAGTTGGAAGTCATTTCATTTAATTTACATACAAGTCAATTTAATGACTGACCACTGTCTACAGAGACACTGCACACAATAAAACAAACCACGCCATAGTTCAAGGCTGAAGTAAAACACTCTTTGTTTTTCTTTCTTTTCCACAGGAGAACATCACGCACTGACAGCTCTGCTTGTGAAATCAGCACCATCATCTAGCCAATGCAGTTCATTTACTAATGAAATACAATCAATCATGCAGTGTTCGCAAGGTGGGTGCTGCTGTACATACAGCGCATGAACGAACGGGATGGATATGAGTTGATGCATATCGCTATAGATCCAAGCCATTGGTATGCTGAGCGATGGGGCCACACACTGGGTTTTACAGCTGCTGGGTCATTAAGCGTCTACACAACAGTGGCAGTGTGGAATGCTCATCATGCTTGGAAGATAAGGACTGAGACTCTACAGTGCATGAAAAGCATATGAAAGATTAAGACGTTCATACTGTACACTCGTCTCCTAATGCAATATAACGACAAAAGATGGACAAAAAGGCCAAAATTGAGGAAAAGAGAAGATGTTGAATTTGAAAGTCTAATGTTGGTTTGTTCCTCTTTTGGAGTATTGATCACAGGAAGGAAACAAACAGCCTTCATGTCGGGTGTGTGACAGGGCAACTTCCTCTTGTGCTATCCTTGGAGAGTTTTTATTTTGCTTGTTTGAACCAGTGGTACTTGATCACTGTCACAGGAGAGTATTGAAAAGAAGCAGGATTTATTGAAAGTGAGTTTGGTGCCCTGCTGTGACTACGTCCATTCAGACTATGATTAAGTGGACAATCTGTGCTGTCATGTGCATTGAATCTTTTATTACACAGCAATAGGAGGAGATAAGGCCAGGAAAGCATTTATGACGCATCAGAAAATGGTACCGATATGAATAAAACAATAATTGAAGAGGCAGGTTTGGCTGACAATGAAAGTCAGAGAGAGTGAGAGAACATCCTTCACAGGAGAAGAACAAACAGTGGATGCCAAGCTCAATTAGACAAATTCCTATTTTTAATTAGTATTTGAAAAAGAGCAAGACCATTCTATAAACACTTTAAAAAGTACTAAAAAAACTACTAAACCACTAAACAATGCTACCTACCAAGTGGCAATTAATTGTTTAAGACTTTAAAGTTGAACTAAAATTAAAATATATTTTTGCTAAGAAATGGCTATACGCCATTGGATTGGCCTGTGTAATTATTTTGTCACAAGTCAAATAATTGGTGTTCTCCAATGGGTGTGAATCTGTGTGGGTGGGCACTAAAATGGTTTGTAATATCGCGTCAATTGCAATAACAACATAGACAGTTAACTAGCCAGGGTAGTGATGTTGTTAAAGACGTTGCTTAGTGCAAAGCTTAAAGTTTAAAGTTGATAGCCAACACTATGGGCTTGATGGAAAAGGGGGAAATTATCATCAACATCCGTAGCCCATACAGTATGGCATGCTCCATTCAGCGGCACACCATGGTTCTCAGATGTCAGTCAAACACTGCCATGGAAAACGCCCACGCAGAGTCTTGAAGCTCAGCCAACAGATCCTCTTTTGAAAAATACACAATAGCTGCAGTATCACTATAGTTATATTTCCTTTCACAAAGTTAGGAGAACTCAAATTTCAGTTTGACTCTGACTGAATGCATTAATTAAATACAGACTGAGGGACCACAAACTTGGCCGTTGATAGTGATGGACACAGACAAACCTGGCAAACCAGAGAAAACATACAGTTCTGCCAGAGTCAGTTCAGCCAACAAGAGGTAGAGAAAAAACGGCAGATGATGCTACACTGCAGCGTGTGGAAAAACAGAAGAACCACATTGTTCACCAAAATAAAACTCCAATAGCAAATATCTAATCGTAATAAAACAAAATATTATAAGCATAAGATTCACTTACTAGATTTTTCCAGAGCTTTTGACCATATCTCGCAACCCCTTTTTCCTGAATGAGAAAGAACAACGTGAGATACTGTCAAAAGCTTAGGAAAAATCTAGTGACTAGTCTTTACAGTCTTACATTCTGATTAATCATACTTTTGTTATTTTAGCTTTTTTTAAAATACATTTTATTTGATGTTTAACATGTTTTTGCAGTACTGTACTTAATTATTGTCACGCGAATAAAGACAATTTGAATTTCAGAGAGAGAGAGAAAATGAGAAAGAAAATGAGAGAGAGAATGGGAGGGAGCCAAAAGTTGTCAGAGAAAGTTCCTAGTTCTTGTTCTGTGGTGAGCAGTGTGTATTTGTGCAGCTTCCTCTAACCCCCGCAAACAGGAGTACCGAAAGAGGGAGGGAGAACGTAAAAGAGGGAAGGGTGGTTGAGTAATTATGTGCTAAGGAGGTGCATGTGTGTGTGTGTGTGTGTGTGTGTGTGTAGAGCTACGCCCTTTAAGAACTTTACCACTTCAGGCAACATCCTGAAGCGGGCCACTCTCCACTCCACCCCTCCTCTCACCTCTCCTCCAGACAAATGCATGGACTCCAGCAGTTTGAAAAGAAGGCAGTGAGGAAAGCAACTTTTCACAAGAGATATAAATGGTGGGAGGGGAATCTGCTGCTGGTTTCCTGGACTGAGCTTCATGCGCTGGCTCAGTGTTGGAGTTAAAATAAGAGGCAATCCCATTTTCCTGTGTGTGTTTTCTGTCTACCCTCACGAGGAACAGCGGGAGCAGGAAGACTGCTGGATGCAACAGGAGGACCAGCCAAAAGAGGAGAAGAGAAAGTGATAAAGTAGAGACGGGAGCAGCAGGAGCTGGACTGAGAAGGAGGAGGAAGACCACGTCAGAGTGTTGAGGGACAAAAGATACAGGAGATATAGAGGACAAAAAAGGAAACTCACCTGACCCACTTCTCTGCTCTGCCAGGTGGAGTTACCTCTATCTTCCCCCCGTCTGCCCTCCCTCCCCTTTCCCTCTCTTTCCCCTGACATGGGCCGTCTGCTGGTCCTGACCCTTGCCTATCTGGCCTACCTGCTGGCCACCGCGTCCGGCTCAGAGCGCCAACAGCACCGCTTGCAACACGGCCCCTGCAGCTACACCTTCATACTGCCCGAGGTGGAGCACTGCCATCCTTTAAAGGACTTCCAGGTCACCAACACCCTCCAGAGGGACTCTCCGCATGAGGCAGAGCCTGATACAAGCCAATCTAAGCCGGGTAACGCCCAAACGGAGAGGCCTTCCTGGCAGGAGAGGAAGCTGGAGAGTCTGGAGACTGCCATGGAGAACAACACCCAGTGGCTGCAGAAGGTAAGGTCTCTGAACTGTAAAACAATCACTTTCTCCTCCTTTATCCATCCATTCTTACTCCACCTCTTTGCATCCACACTGTCTTCTTCTTGTCCTTTACACATTTTAGCCTGCAGACCTTCAAACTACATGCTGAAAAAAAGCATGGAATGTCCATGGAGTACACTATCCGATAACATCTGTTGACAAGCCTTCATTATTGATAAGTACAGTGCTTAGCTAAGATTTCCTGGATGATTTCTGTATGTAGATCTGGCTCCATGACAACACCTGGTGTATGAGTGTGCGTCTGTATTTAAGACCACTGGGATGCCAGAACTCTCTGTTGCATGCGAGAGGAGAAAGACAACATGAAATACTTCTGCTAGAATCCGACGGTGCCAAATTTGTCTCACACAGTTAAACCTGCGAAATTAGTAGTTTCACCCCCACAGGCAACAAGTACACAGAAACTTGACTCTTGGCTCTGTTTTAGCACATTTAAAACTCTGTACCAAACTCAGCTGACGTAAAAATATAACACTTTCCTCAGTGAAAACATTCTGTTTATCTGCTGGAGACACGTGTCAGCATGTCTCCTCTCAGGGCCGTTGGCCTTTGCGATTCCATTTAGGTCGGATTATGGCTGACTAAAATGAAATGATGCGATTTAAAGTGCCTTCACAATAGTGTTTTCATTGCTAAGGTCATCAGGGCACAGAATCAGTGTTGGGCCATTGTATAGGACAGACTGACTGACATGCCACCCCTCTCCACCCGTCTCTCTATTCTTTTCTGCATCATTCACAGAATATGTATGGTATACACTAATCCTCTGGCTGATTATGAGGGTTTGTGTTAAGTGCGTAGATTGGCTGACTGAGAGCAAACATGTTGATTATACTTCAGGATTTGAAAATGGGAAATTTTGAATGCCAAAGCTCTTCCTGTGCTACTGTCACTTCCCACTCTCACTCACCACAAATTTGTCTGTTTTCCCTTACTTTCCTTTCCCCAGTTTCCCATTTCTTTTGACACTCCGTTTCTCTCTATCCATCTCCTTCACCTCTATCTGCACCGTTCTGCGCCTCTGGGATGATGAATGTGTCTCATTTCACACCTTGACTTGTCGACCATCAGATCTCAAACTCTGTCTCTCGACACGCACTCTGAAAAACACACATGAAAACTCAGTCAACTCCCCTGTGCACACTCAGTCTAAAAACATCACATATTGTGATATGAGCAGTAACCCCCCTTCCAACTTGCTCTGTTGCCAAACTTCCTCCATATAACGTCTGGAATGAACACACAGATCCAACCTTTCAACAAGTTACCCCCACCAGGCCATAGTGATGCATAAATGATCGCACTGTAGGTGGGATTTTCACATAAACACAGCATGACCCTAGAGAGCCTCTTTGAGACATGCACAAGGGTATACTGACCTTTAATCCCAGATGGCAAAGGCTTTTCAGCACCTTGTGGAGCTCATCAAGCATATCTGCATAAGCTTGGGGAGAAATTAGTGATATGCATTCGGAAGAACTTGAGGTAAGTGTGTGTCGGTGTGTTTGTGAAACTTTATACGATCTGTCACACAGCTCCCCTGGGATGGCATGAATCTCACTCTTAGCCTTCTCCCCAAACCCCTTGAAAGACAACACACACACGCAAACACAGGAGCACACACAATAATACAGCATGTTCCTCAGAGAAATCTCCAAGTGGACTAGTGCAACAGGACTGTATTGATGTTCCAGATTCCTTCTTGTGTTTCCAAGAAGAATCTAGTGTTTGTTTTGTTTTATAGTAACCCCCAACGTAACCCCCTGTCTAGTCCCTTTAGCCTTCTGCTGCCCTTAGGGGTTGGCAAAGGGATGTGAGCGTGCTTTTGTTAGTGCTTTTAAGAGCCTGTGTGGATTATGCTAATAGTTAAATATTGCATAGAGATCAAGATGGCTAGGCTTTAATTAAGCCAATACTAAAATATGGCATCTACATCACTCACATTATCCAATTTGTGTCCATTTTCTTTTATTTATTTTATACACCTGTTTCCTCAATCTTGAACATCTATAACAACTATGGTCATTGACCCATCTTAAGGAGTCAGTTTATCCAAATTACAAAATCACATTGTCTTACTTACCTCAAGTGAGGTCTATTGATAGGATAGTTTTATTTGTTTAAGGTTTTGCCTTATCAGCATCCAATATGAAAGGAGTGAATTGAATTTAGTTTGTGGCGCTCCATGAGCGAGTCTACAGCCATGCTACCGGCTTTGTAAGACTGTACTAAATACTAATGACCACATGCTGACATGCTCACAATGGCAATGCTAATATGCTGATGTTTAGCAGGTAGAACTTTTAACATGCTATCCATCTTAGTTTCCAGTGTCAGCACGCTAACATAAAAAAATGTGTACAGCTGAGGCTAATTGTATTGGACAAAATTTGACCTGATGATGGCGCTAGAAGAAAAGACAGAATCGCCAACGTTATTACAAGTAAATCAAAGGCAGGCATCAAGGTCAAATATAAAGAATCCATCTAGTTGTTCTCCAGACGTTTCACTCAAACCAACAAATGCTACAAATAAGGGAACCATGAATATCTGTGCAAAGAATGGTCCCAATCCATCCTGTAGCTGTTGAGATATTTTACATGGATAAATGAAAACATTTACCTGCTGGTGGCCCTAGATGAATTGTCAGGGATCACAAAAGTCATTAGGATTCCTCTGGGGACTATGAATGTCCATACAAAATTTTCATGGCAATCCAGCCACATTATTTCAGTAGAGACTGAAGAGGTGAATCGAGAGACACTGTCATCCCTTGAGGAAACTACAGATGAACAAAATTCAACAGAAACATCTCTTTCCAGAAACAATGTCCTAGTGCTGCTATGATGCTAAACAACACATTGTCAAACACTTTTATTGGGACAAAATTGGGACCAACACAAAGTAGTTCTAATGAAAACAGGCCACAGTGAGATCTTTGGATTACCCAGAGTAACAGGGAGATTGTTTCTAGAAAGAGATGATGCTGCTTTTCTAAATGTAATTTTAAAATGCTGTTGGCACCACAAACTAATGTCATTCTCGTTAATTGTATTGGGGTGGGGAAGCAGAAAACCAAATAAAAACAAAGCTGCATGGTTAGACACCATGAAAAGTAAATGAGAAACTATGTGTCTTTGTCTTTGTTTGGTGAACTGACCCTTACAGTGAATAACGCATTTGTCTTTTGTAAAAAGTGGATTTCATTGGCCTTCCACAGAAACATCAATCAAGTCACCTTTTCTATAGAATATAATTATTCATGTTCTTCATATTTATCCTGATGTGCCTCAGTCTATCATTATCATTCGCCAGAACACCCAGCAGATATGTTCCCCCTCTCCTCTGTAATTGTAAGTGAGAACAAATGTGTCTATTGGCTCTACAATTAAGATATCAAGTGATACAACTCCTATGATTTTCTCAGCACTGATCCCTACTCAGTCCCTCTTAGACACAATAAGAAAGAATTATGCTACATCCCAAATGTGATTTATCTGGCTGTATAGTGCAGCATGTGACAGAGCTGCAATTAATGCAACTGGCAGTGGGAGATGGAGCGTATCAATACCTTTGGATTGAGTTCTATCACAGAAGGCTGTAACAGGAACCCTTTGGAAAGGCGGCTGATAGCAGCTTCAATACGCGAGTCTGATTATGATGCAGGGATCTTTGGTTCTTCTTTTGGAGTTGGCTTTAATCCACTTGGTAATCTCTTAATAACCTTTGTTATGGAGGGATTGTTTCTGCTGTCTCTGTTGTCCTAACGTAACAAAATGTGAGAGACAGATATACTGAGCAAGAGGGGGGATAGGGAGAGTTAGAATAAAAGAGGGAGTTAGTGAGAGAGATCAAAAGGAAGTAAGAGAAAAAGAGAGAAAGATTACAAGCATGCAAACAACTGAATTGCCGATTCATCTCTATTTTCCCACTTGGATCAGTATTTTTCATGCTGCATAAAAAATAAAGAAAAAGCCCTCTGCAGTGGCAATGCATTATTATAATCCCATTCTTCTTTCAAATGGCCATTATTGAAAAAAACAGAACAATTGTAGTCTCATTTGAATTCTCCTTGATTTTTGTGAATAGCACTTATTAGCAGGATCATTTTTAATGCTTTCTCCTTAGAGACTTAATTTCCCAGTGATGTAGTTTAATGACTAAAGTCTGATCTTTTCCCAGAAAAGTCATAAAAATTATTGTTCGATATTTTACTTTGCCTTATTGCAAGGCTCAGGCCATTGCCGGTTAAGTGTCAAACTAAATTCCATCGTTCATGGCAGGAAAAGACAAATTTGTCTTCCAGATGCCGTTTTATCAAACGGACCACATTAATAAGAAAATCTATTTATTGGAGCAAGATGGATGGCATCCTAATAATACTCCTGCTGCAACATATGATGGGTTTAGCCAATGCATCTTTTTCTGAGCTTGTGATTGATTACAGAGTGTAGGCGACTATCCCTGAAGTCCTGCACATGAATATCATGATGTTACCCTCTTGGTGTATATAATTTCTTCTCTTTTTGAAATCCCACTGAAATGCCTATATACTGCATAGTTTTATTAATGTAAGGGTAGGTATTTGCCTGAGGTAGACCTGCAGATGGATAGATGGGTGGTGAGACACTGCAAGTACACTAGGGATGCTTAATTCCGTGACTCCATCACACCTGAAAACATTGAGGTGAAAAAGACGGATCACTCTAAGGTTACTACTTTCACACTGCATCAAGCTGTCAATGAATGTATAGGGACATTACCTCCCTATAATCTGACATCCTGGATAATATTCTCAGAGTCTGCTTGTTCTCCTTGCAGCTGGAGGACTTCATCCAGGAGAATGTGCGCTCTGGGATGGAGGAAATGAAAAGAACTGCGGTACACACCCAGACAGCTGCAATGCTGGAAATGGGAACCAACCTCCTCAGCCAATCAGCCGAGCAGACTCGCAAACTGACAGACGTTGAGACCCAGGTGAGCCCATCAGGAAACATTTGAGTGAATGTGAGATACCTTGTTAAGCCAATCTAAACGAACAAGTGTGGGGGTCACACCCGTGCAAAAACAAATTATGTCACTTGCGAAACACTTGCCGAATAGCTAATTAAATGTAAATCAGATGTAACTTGCTGAGAAGCCATGCCCAAAGGTGGCGGCAACTGCTTTAAAACAGCTGGTATTTGGTTCTGCGGGCTGTGATTGACACAATGAGTTGAGCTTGGCGTCTGACAACAAGCCAATTAAAACACAAAACTCAGTAGCACAACACAGATGTGTCTTCAATCATGCTATAGAGCTGTTATTACAGATTGGGCTGTTTTGGTCCTCATGCTTTCTTTTTCTCTTATCAAAGTCGATATGAGACAGCAATCTGTACAAATATCTGAGCTGCTTTGTTCAGATTTTCTTTCATCAACTTCACAACATGTCACAGGTGCGTATGAGATAATTCTTGCTCAAGTTTTCATTGTAAGATCAAAGAATGAGCATTATGAGACTTATGATATGCTGTGCGACATTGTTTATCCCCAAGGGGGATTTTTATGTCTTCAACTGCTGTGCACCCTTTTATTGCCATCAATCTTTTTCAACAATAACTTCCATCCATTCTTCAACTAGCATCTACTGTGAAAGTTATTCTTCTGTTTTTTTCTTTATATATATAGGTGTTAAACCAGACAAGTCGCCTGGAAATCCAGCTGCTTGAGTACTCGCTCTTCACTAACCGGCTGGAGAAACATATTCTCCTGCAGACTCAGGAGATCTCACGCCTCAGTGATAAAAACGGGTGAGCACACACACTTCAAAAGAGTATTCAGTACATTTGTAGGCACTGCAAGACTTCCAGAGTGGGGTTGCTGGTGAGTTTTTTACTCTGTAACGGAACTTCATTTTCAGATCCATTATGTTAGTTTAAATGGGGGTCCTCTTTCTCTCATTTTTGTCTCTCATTAGTGTTTGGAGTTTCTGTGAGTCATTTCTGCAGTTGTTTTTGCTTTTTACTTCTCAGGGATCACTTATAAATCAAGGACTGTGCTTAACGCAATGTCATGTTTTTTCTTGGATTCTCTATTAGTGAGGCTTTAGTTACTGTAGGTCTTTGCCCACTTAGTTGCCGCTTTTCCTTAACTGATTCTAAATGAGCAGGTGTGGCTGCTGCAGGAAATATAAAACACATCTCTTCCTGTGCACACATTGGTTGGCAAAATGTAAAGTGTAATATACTATTTGTACATGTGAATATATATGTGCAGTCTTACATACAGCTGGAAAAGAATATGTTGAATGATTCCAGCAGATCTAAAAAACAGGGCACTTAACAACAATATAATGTGTATTGTGTAAGCGTGTGTGTGCTTGCCAGTGAATGGGCAATTCATGTTGAAAGGGGTTTCCTATTCTTCTCTCTAGGAACACAAGGTCAAATTGGGGGCCGCAGGGGTTAAGGACAGGATGCTGGGCAGTGTGAAAGGGAGTGGGTGTTTTCTCTCTTTGTAACTGATTGTTTATCACTCCATCCATCTGTACAAAGTGTGATTGGGAGAACACAGTGCCCCCCTAACACCTGTTACACATCTGGCCCGACTTGGCCCTGCTCTGCCCTATGGCCCTCGTCCTTCAAGTCAGTGACATGGCCCTGACATGTAAATAAACAAATACATCTTCACATGGGTAAACACCGTGACGGGACGCAAGTAATTAGAAAGGTCATTGTAGATTTTCAGCCAGGCAGCTGTGGAATAAAAGGAAAATAAGTACTGCAGTGGTTGTAGGGGGCTTCTCCTGCTGATCCTTGAGGGCATTGAGGCAGTTTTTGAATTGCTGCCAACTTAAAGACCAGAGAGACATGTTTGTTTTCATAGGAATTACATGTAAAATACTATTGGCAGGAAGTGTAGCAATTTGCAGAGAGAGAGTGAGAGCAGTCTAATAGCTATATGCAGTATATTACAATAATAATAAATAGCACAAGATCATAAGCATAACAGTTTAATTGCCCAGGAGGCAATGCGATACAAAATACCATGTTTGCTCCGTCAACCCCCCTACTTTTTTAAACATTGCTGTCCAGTGTGTGCACTCCACACTTTGACTGTAACAGCAAACAATTTGTTAGCTTACTCTGCCACTTTTATTGAGCGTTTTCCCACAAAGCAAATATGAAATGGAAGTGATGTTAAAAATGATTTGGATTGATCCCAGCCACATACTGAGTCGCTGCCTACAGTGAGAGATTGAGATACACAGATTGTGCAGCAGCTGCGTGCGCACAGGGCTGAAAAGTAGCTTGTTCAATCTGGGTGGCTGGATTGTTTCAATAAATAACTGCTGCAGAGTCGTTAGTCAAAGCCATAAAGATCATGCTGCAGGGATTTATGATCTTCATTTGGAGGTGGGTGTGTTGCACTTGTGCGCGCACACGCACACACACACACACGTTGTCAGATTGTTGCTTCATGGCTATGATCGAAAGGCTTAGCATGCAGGCCCATCTGGGAATGCTGCTGCAGTACAGGTGTTTATATGATGTTAGCCCAATGAGACTGTCGTGCTTATGTCTATTAGTCATCCTCATCCGCTGTCAAAGGTAAATGCTGAATGGATGGATCCTCCACCTGCACCCACTTACATCTATCTTATATCTTCTGCCACCCATACTATTCAATACGCATGTTAACACTTGAAATAATAATATGTCTTCAGGTTTTTATTTCTCTCCAGTGCACTGTGATGATGTTTATAGGACAAAAAGTCAACGCTTTTTCTTTTGCTATGTGTCTTTGGTAGTTTTCTGGAACAGAGGCTCTTGGCGCTGGAGGCTCGGTATGGCAGGGAGCTCCAGGGCTTGCAGGGTGAAAAGCAGCAGCTTCAAGAGCTTCTGGAGAGGCAGAGTGGACTGGTCAGTCAGCTCCAGGGCAAACTGGGCAGCTCCACGCTCAACAGCACCTTACTACAGAGACAGCAGGATGTGCTCACAGACACTGTTCAGCAGCTGCTAGCTATGGTCAACCACTGCAATGGTGAGGCTGAGGGGTTTATGGTTTTTGAATGAGCAAATTGTACTGCCAAAAATAAACATAAATACATGATATAAGAATTTACATAAGAAACATGTTCTGCAGGTATAAAATAGATTAAATATTAATCAATTCGAAATAGAGGACAGAGCACTCACTCACTAGTATTTAGCACACAATTATATATTGCATTCCTATTATTTATTACTTCCTTAGTGCAAAAAGGAACACCAGAATTTAATTTAGGCAATATTTCAATTAATGAGCATAGGATTAACCCCGAAAAAGCATAATTTTACTTGACAAATATCTCCAAGATCAGGTTTAATTTGAAATCTCAGACACACTACTTACATGTATGAACCTTTGCAGGCTTAAGCTAGAGCTTACCATTACAAGAGAACTCACATGTGGGGTTGGGATTTGTGTGCAAAACCCATAAGGTCACCATCTGTAAATAAATGCCTGCATGTTTTTGCAGAAATCTCCAGTATGCCCAAGGAGGAGCCGCTTAGTTTCAGGGACTGCGCAGAGGTCCTGCGATCTGGAGTGACAGAGAGTGGATTATATAGCATATACCTCCCCAACTCCACCCAGACTGTCAAGGTAGTAAGACTTTAAAGGTCATTGGCCTTTTCTTGCAAATATCACCTAACTGACTGTGACATGAAACCTTTTTCTACATATTTAGCAATAGAATCCTTTCACTTTGCCCGGCCTGCATAATGTAATGCTCACACATACTTCATAATGACATTCAGAGGGCTTATCGTTCGTTTTTTGGACCGCAGTAAACACTGGAAGGACAAACTGGTGTGATGTAATGGTAATTTGCAGGGTGTTTTGCTATAGAGGTTGATGGAAGTGCCATGGGTTACAAAGAGCTAAAATAATAAGCAACAGAAGCATTATGCTCAGCAGGCCTTGCTAAGTCAACCGTGGCATCCACTAGCAGGCTATCCTTTCTTTGAATCACTGCTAGCATTATTGGCTGGGATCTTCACTCTCAGACCTTACCGCAGTAAAAGAAAGATATCTGTTAAACAGTTTTTTGTTATTCAGTCTAGTTTGCTGGTTGGCAACATCTCCCACTGCCTCTGTTTTCCCCTGCTCTTCCTCTTCATTTCCTGTGGGCAAGGCAGCCAGGTGTTAGGCACTGGTGCCATGTGTTTCCTGCCAACTGGGGCCAATGTACGTTCCCACTGATGCAAGTTAGTACTCCCCAAATCATTGCCGCTTTCAACCTTTGCCATCTAATTCCAATGTGGCTGGCAATCTGGGTGGCTGCTTGAAAGTGGGGCAGATACAAATTGCCCTATTTTCAAAGCAGAGAGCGGGCTTTCTCAGTTGGACAAGAGACAAAAAGCATACACGTGTGTGGAATGCAGATTTGGCTATATGAGTTATCTATCCATATATGTAACTTTTAATCACCAAGGTTGTGAATAGTGATGATGTTTACAAACCAAATAATTCATAGTTTGGATCAGTTTCTTTTTACATTTTTCACAACTGCTCATAAAATTAAAACATATTACGACTTCTCGCTAAACACATAATGCGAAGTACTATTTTTGTCCCCCGAATGCCCTTTACAAATAATAAAAAAATCACAATAATGCTTAAGTTGTCTGGATTTGTGCTTTTTATTGTAATGCATTTGGCTCTGAATAGTAATAATAAGTGAATTTGGAGTATTAAGTATGGATCTGGACTAAATCATAGTAACGACCACATTTGGGTAATTAATTAAATTGAGAATTATATTTTAAGACCATGTTTTTGTATTCAGTGTGATGCCTTTAAGGCCAGAACATTGGCTTAATGTGCCAGAGGATAATTACAGCATATTGCCACTCTGCACTGTTTTCTGAGGTAAAAGAACTGAGTGCCTTTTGACCTTGATTTAGCTTTCCTATTCTGGGAAAGTGCTGGAAACTCTCATTTCATTTCTAGCAGAAAATAGTCAGCTGAGAAGTCGAAATAGAGAGACCCCTTGGGATGCTGCCCACACACCAGTATCTATACTGCATTACTCTTGAGACAGGTCAAGGCGGTTGTTTGGTGGACAACATTCAAGAAACCAGCCCAGCAAATCAATTTGGTTTCATCAGTAATTATCCACATTGCAGGTTGCAGAGGTTGTTATCGAGCCAGACAGGTCAATGACAATATCTATAATTTGAGGTTCCAACATTGCATAGAGATTCAAACATAATGCCTTAGAAAACTGACAAAGTCCCACCCTGTTGCCTTGAGGTATGCAAAGTGAATAGGCTTGTTCAATTAAAAAGGATCTCAGTAACAAAAAGACTCTAATCTTACCACCCACAGAAGAAATTCATACGTTTAATCTCGATACCTAAGGAAAGCTGGAATACGTCCAGTTAAACACCTTGAATATGTAAAACAAGTCCCTTAACAAAGTCTACATTTCAAATTCTGTCACTAGATGAATAAACGCAATTCATTCCTATTTGTTCATCCAAACATATCAAAATATGGCAAAATGTGCAGCCAAGTAAGAAAGAAAACAGTGTGTAACCAAAACCGCAGATGCCTCCTCCTCAACCCCCGCTCAAGGGGACATAAGAGAACATGCTGATATGTTAGTTTTTCCTTTCCACCTGGGTCATATCATTGCATGACACCCCGTAATTTTGGGCCCCCCCCCCAATCCCGATTCCTGAGGCTTCCAAGGCATCCGTCAAATAACAGAGAGACTATAGTATGTTTTATTTGAACACTTTTCTCTCCACGTTCCTCTTGTAGAGCACTCCCATGCTGTAAGATGTGACATTTATTGAGATGTACACATTACTGGATTGATTCGTTGTCACTGTCAAACAGCTCAAATGGAAAATAGGAAAAGGCTGGATATTGTTTAAAAGCCAATATTGGTACCAATATGGTACAGACAAACAATTTTATTTTCATTTCTTATATACCTTAATTCAGGGAATACTGACATGTTTAATTCAATTCAATTCAATTCAATTCAATTTTATTCATATAGCGCCATATCATAACAAAGTTATCTCAGGGCACTCAATCACATGGAGCCGGTCGAGACCAACTTCCACACAGAAGTGTGTTTAACCCTTG
>JAVQJL010052566.1:0-21389 GCA_036024295.1 Nannoperca obscura
AGCAAAAGTTTAGAGTTTGAAAGCAAAAGTTTAGAGTTTGAAAGCAAAAGTGTGGAAAGTTTCTCTCTCAAACCACTTGTTTTGACTGTTTGATAAAGAAACAAAATGATCTCCATAAGGGAGCACTGTGTGTGTAGGCGACAACAATCCCAACAAGGCCCATTTGATTTCAAGGATGACCATGAGATCTTTCCTCCTCTTCAAGACCCTTAGCTGTTCTTCAGAGTCTCAATAGTTTGCTGTTCTGTTCTCGGTGCTGCTGCTGTGTGTGTGCTGTAACTGGATGGGTTTTTCCGGCCAGTTGAGGAGCTCCAAAAGAATCTACAGGCGGCTACCAACCCGCCCCCAGCTCCAGCACCTCCACCTCCACCACCGCCTCCACCTCTTCCAGCCCCAGCTCCGGCCTCTAACCCACTCAGGTTTGATCTCATGCAGTATGCTCTGTGTATCATCACATGCATCTTCCATACAATGACTTGACTATAATCAGTTAATATGAGTTAATATGTTTAAACCAGTGACTCTCCAAGTGATAGACCCAGTTAACTTGGTGTATGGTGCATGCACAGTGTAAACAGGGTGAGGAGAATCAGGACAGTGGTGTTCTCTAGGGGTGATGGTTATGTCAAGTGAGCATAGAAATATTGCCAACAAGTGATGGTGAGATTTCAGTTTTTGAGAGCGGAGGCTATAAAGTTACACTGAAACCTTCAGGCATTGAGATTCTATAGAGCTTAAGTTTGAAAAGACTAGGGCTGTGTATCACAGACATTCAATGGTTTACTCTGCAATAAGCAGAGACTTTCAACACTAATATACTGTTATTTGTAGCATCTCTATTCATATAGAAGAGACAATATTTGCGCGAGGACATACAATCGAGATTAAAATCTCTTTGAAATTATCTTTTTTAAAAAGCAAAATATTTTTTGGTAAGCACCTGATGAAGGTGAAACCTCAGTGCCTCACACATCTGTGTGGACCTATTACTGGAGTGATATAAAAGTGAGAAAATTGTTTGAAATGATGGCATTCTGCTGTGCATGTAAAAACAAATGGCTAATGTTTAATTATGATTGTTGCTGAAAGCCCTACAGGAACCAATCAGTACCATGCTATGGAATCTTGTGAAACCTGCTGCTTAAATACCGACCAGCTGATCTCCATGTGTGCCTCCCCCTGTAGTTCGCTGTTGTCACTGATCCGAAAGAGAAGAGACATTAGTTCTGACATCCCACTTGTGGTCCAGGACTCTGCCAAGACACCAGGTACACACCAAACACCCACAAATGTGCATTATATACAGCTCTGGTCAACATTATTATCTTGGCATGTTGTTATTTCAAAGAAGAAATGTAAACTAGGACCTGGACAACATTAAAGGAACCCTTTGCTGAAATTTGGTGGCCAAACCCTTTGGCAACAGTGATGGCCTCCAAACATTTCTTATAGCCATCTACAGGATAGGCTCCTTGCACTCCTCACTGCAATTTGTTCACGCTCTTGAATGTTTGCAGGTTTCTTTTCCCCAATGGCAGATTCCAGCTCCCTCCAAAGATTTTCTATTGGATTGAGATCAGGACCTTTACTTTTTAACCATTCTTTTGTGCTTTTGGATGTGTGCTCTGGGTCTTTATCATGCTAAACTTTGACCCAAAACAGAGTAACTCATTTAGCTGTAAAATGCCTTGGAAATCCTCTGATTTTATGATTCCATTAATACGGTATAGGTTTTGAGTACCAGAGGCATACTCACAACATGATGGATCCTCTGCCATGTTTAACTGTAGGTATCGTGTTCTTTTCCTTTTTAAGCTTCATTTTGTTACCCATTACCAGTCTGCATTGCCAAAGAGTTTCATCTGACCACGGAACGTTTGCCCAGAGGAATTGTGGTTTGTCTACATGTTGGCAAACATCAGTCGTGCCTTTTTCTGTCTTTCATCCAGCAGTAGGGTCCTCTTTGGCCTTTGCCTTTAAAGCCCTTCTTGGTTTAGTGTGCGCCATATGGTACAGGTTGAAACCATCACTCCAGAATGCTTCAGGTCAGCCTTCAGCTTTTTGAATGTTTTACATGGTGTCTTTTCCACAGGTATCATCAATGTTCAACGATTTCTCTCATCGTCCTCTTTCCTCCACATCCCGGGAAGTTCTTGATCGTTCCATGAGTAACAATCTTATTTATAATGTTGAACACACAGATGCCAAGGTCTTTGGAGGCCTCATACCCTTTAGAATTCTTGTGTAGGGTGATAATAGCACTTGTGATGTTCTCAGACAGCTCTCTTGTCTTCACCATTGGACAGGGAACAGGGAATGAAGCAGCCGTCATTCATTAGTTAATTAAAATTTTGCCAATACCAATACTATCATGTCAAATACTTTCATACTTTTTCCTGCTAATTCTTTTTAAATTGTAATTGTTTTATCCTATTTGGTTCTGTGTGAAATAAAGCTGATTCACTACACACGTTTGTTTCAGTTGATACCTGATGGAAATCTAGCCAATAATGTTGACCAGACCTGTTTGTGCCCAAATATCAGTTTTTTATCTGCAACAGAGACATGCCACAGTGGACTTCACACACACACACACACGCACACGCACGTACATGCACACACACACACACATACACACGCACGTGCACACACACCCACGTACATGCACACACACACACACGCACGTGCACACACACCCACGTACATGCACACACACGCACGCACACACACACACATGCACACGCACGCACACACGTACATACATGCACACACACACATGCGCACACACAGACACACACGTACATGCATGCACACACACACACACACACACACACATATATATAAATGCACATGACTAGATGAGGAAAATGAGTCAGCTGGACTGAGTTACAAACCTGAATATTTCCAACATGTGATGAATGTGCAGTTTATAGTATTCCACCACCATACAGATGGATGTAATAACCATATACACTATGAATAAAAAGTGGTGCATGAGTGGGGGGACTATTTTTAGATGGTCATTATTGTTTGACCTGAAATGACTTACGTTAGTAGTTAAATATTCTCTGTCACTGTGTTCCGATAAATGATCTTTTGTATTCCAAGTGATGACAGTGAAGGGAATGCTGTATTAATATCCACATTCTGTAACTCATACTCATTCAATGAGTTCAAACATTCAGCGTATCTTTTCTTTCTCTGTGTGATGTATGTTCATTTTGTATTTTATTCTCCTCATGGCTGCTATTTCTCACGCATTTTAGTGTAGGAGAACTGTTTTTCTATCCTATTTTTGCTTTTCAGATTTGATCCTTTTTGCCTTTTCCTTTGCAAACCGAAGTCACTTTTGTGTAGAAGGACAAATGTTGTAGCAAGTGGTGCATGAGAAATTCAAACTGGAATCTCCATCATTGGCCTATTAGGTCAACACGTGAAATGCTTCAATTTGTGCAAACAAAAGGGAAGCCTTGACTTGTTGGAGCAGGTAGGAAATCCATGTTGACTGAACACGCTATATTGTGTCCTTATTTCATTAAGCAGTTTTGGAATATATGAGGCCTGAATTGGGCACTACTCACAGGGTATTTGTTGGAATTACATAGAGGCCTGAATAGGTTCAACCCAAGGATCTTCGAATGTTACACCTGAATAATAGTCTCTTTCTGAGCACACAAAATATTTTACTATTACTTTAACACAAAATCATTTTTGTGTGACATTTCATAGACATCTTACTGACAATAGTTCCATTGTGTATGCCAATGAATGTTCTATGTTTGAAAATTTAATATTCACATTTCTTTGCCAATGGGATGTATTATTGCAGAATTAGATTTTTTGTTCCCATCTTTTGTGAACTTGAGAAACTCTCTTATCCTCCCAGAACTTTTAGATGAAACATTTGTGAATAGTGTTAGAGGTAAAATTCATTGCAGAATCATTTTGGTAACCTCACGCACTACAAACGCTTTGAACTCTACAGGAACACTTTGAATACTTTAGTGGCTACAGCAATGATTATTAAATGGTCCATGATGCAGCCAAGTCCACCCTAACACAGGATTCACAGTAATACAGTTCAGTCACCATGTATGGCATAATGAAGAGGAAAAACCTGGAGTTTCTCCAACACAGACTTTGATTGTTCCTGGGGGCTCGTGTCATTTTTAAGCTTTTACATCCAAATGAGCTATATTTCAAGTGTAGCGCTAATGATGCCTGTGAATTACACAGTGCCTCCTACCTCTCTAAATCATTTGAACTCATTTTGGTTCTTGGCACTGTTTCATTTAGTATCAGTGAAGCTGCTAAATACATCTGTCTGTTGAATCACCACTGAAGACTCTTGGCGATGACATTTTTGTTGTGTGTGTCTGTCACTCCCAGAGATGGACATCAGGCAGCAGGCAGTGGGGGAAATGATGCAAAGGATCAAGAAAGGCGTTCAACTTCGACCCGTCAGCCAGTCACCTAATAGGAACAGGAGACGGGTAACTTCCCCTTACATGGTGTATGTGCTGGCAATATCTGGGACCTGCTGGCTTTCTTTTTGAAAGCCAGTTAACCCGACATAACCCGATTAACCCTAAACTACATTTGTTCCGTTAAGTCATTTCCTTAAGATTAAAGTAAGGAACCCTTACTTTAAGGTGCTCTTGATAGTTTCCCACCTGCATACTACTTTCATTTTTCATGGAGTCCTGTTAAATTATATAACATATCGTAAGACAATGATGGAGCTAGATGTTTACCAGCGGCTGGATGTCAGTGTGATGGATGTCAGTAGTTAACGTAAATTTCAGAGATAAACTTCTGGTAAACTGTGATGATGTTCATGATACCAGTAGCTGAGAGTTTTGCACACAGCGCCACTGGTCTTTTTCCCAGCACACACCAAACTACAGGCCTGTATGTTGGCAGTCGTAAACCCTCTGTCTCCTGGAACACAGGAAGTGATGTGTATTACTTTCACTGTTTGTTCCGAATAAATGGGAGAAGAATTTGTTAGTCAGACAGACAAAGAAAAGCTGCAGAGATGTCTCACAGTGAGTATTAAACACTGCAGACAGAGAAGACATGAAGACAGAACCGTGGAGGGTGATTTAAGGAAGTGCATGTGTGTGATTTTTTTCCATGATTGTGACAGAAAATGTGTGGTCTTCTTTGTTGAAATCACCAAACTCCAGTGTTGTAGGGCCTGAAAAAGGTTTTTGTACATTGTTGAGCATATATTGTTCAGTGCTCTTAAATCCATCAGTGTGTGGGATTATCTAAGAGCTGCTTGTTTTGATAAAACATGACATATGGCCAAGACATCTTTTAGTCTGCGTGTTCCTCCTCCACAACAACTCTGCCAAATTAGATAGCATTAGGACCTGCTCTATGAGGTAATTATAAATAATGAGGATGGGAAAATTGACGTGACTCAAAATGATTGTGTGTTTACACATTTGCTTCTTGTAGAAAGCATACATCCTTGTGCTGTCCTACAATGTCTCGTCTCTGTGGTAAGAGGTGCAGTTTAGCCTCTAAGTGCTGAATGAGGAAAAATAAGTATAATGTGTCAGACTGCTGTTTATTTATCAAACCCATCTTTTTCCTCCCATTTTCCTTTTATCAGATGGAGAGGCTGCCCTCTAATTCTGCCATTCAGGAACTTAAAGGAATCATGGTAATGGGACTTTAAAACAATCAAATGTCCTCACAAGCCATATTTTACTGGTTGATCTTTCCCTATGTTTACACGGGAGGAGAGGTTTGTTTTTTACACTGTTCATGGATGTTCTTACACCAGAACTGAATGTTAAAATATCACAAAACTCAACAAAAGTAGTCAGACAAGTAAGCTATGAGAAAGAACTACTGCAACATTTAAATATGTACATGCTAGACATACAAGATGAAGAACTACAGATTCAATTGCACATGTTCTGTTACTAATGCTTCCACTCCAGTTCCAGTTTGCCAGTAGCAGTGAGTTCAAATGTGCTCACCTTTAAATCATGTAACGGTATGTAATAATTCTGAACAGGCCGTCTGCGTGTATATATATGTGTGTTTCTGTTCAAACTCTCTAGGAGAATTTCAATAGAACCGCCCCCCAACCAAAGGCAGTGTCTCCGTCAACAAGCCGCGATGAAGAGCTGCAGAGGATCCTGCTGAGACGGAGGGACGCACTGGAGTCCCAGCAAAATGCCCGTAAGTTTCAGCTCCTTCACTTTAAACTTTGTGTGGGCTATAATGCATCTATGAGGTCTGAAGAGACACTAGACTTGATCTTCATTGTTTCTTATTCATTTATCCGGATAAGCTTCTGGTCTTGTGTGTTGATTTGAACGTAACTTTCTTCAAGTGCCTCATTAGTTCAAAGAAAGACATCCATTACAGAATAATATCAATGGAATCCAAGATAAGATCTTCTGTTTCACAACATTTGAAAAACAAATTGTATGTTGTCTCGCAAATGTTTGGCCTAGTTGAAAAGGTAAAGTGCATATAATCAGCTCTACATAACAAAGTTCTCGCTGAAGCCCCCATTTCAAGTATGTATCTACTTTCTGCAACAACATACTGTAACACCATCATGTCACTTCATTGTGGCCGAAATGATAGAATCTCAGCAGTCATTCTCACCTGCTGTAGTTTGAGCAAACTGTTACATCCCAGATTGTCTGTTTGTGCAGGTGTCCATTCCATCCTCTCCCCTGCAGTGTGAAGGGTGCCACCAGGCCGAGGCTGGCCTGACACCAGCATCCACCTACATACACTAGATGTGCGGTGATGGAAGATCACATGATGAAAAATCAATGGCGAGCATTTCAATTTACTGAGTAAACACAATGCATTTAAAAAATCATTTGAATGTATAATGGGGTGTCATACAGTCAGATGGGTCTTGAGTGGATTTCCACATCAGAAAAAGAAAAATGAAAGCAGGTTGTGCATCATGTGGACAAAATCAGATCATTAAGACAGACTTCAGACGTCCACACTGTTAATTGCAAGTGATCACATCAGATTTGTGTGTCCAGACATCACCAGCCTATCTGCATGGATTGTTGTGGTAATTGCAAACGCTGGTGAAGCAGCTTTCCGACACGATGCATGAGATATGGAGATCTGCCACACCTCCGTCGCAGGACTCAGACATGGCACCTATTCAGTCCAATGACAAATGCTCACTTGCCCCATACGCCAAAAAAGTTCCTATCTTCCGGGTTGACCTCCGGGATATGCAGTCAATATGTGCAGTAGTGTTCGTTCCGCTGGCTCCGCCCTGAGTTCCCGCTCGGCCCAAAGTCTTTACATTGTGATACAAATATTAAACCTCTATGGATCAAATGCATAACAGAAAGAGTCATAATGGACCTTGTTTGCAGTTGGAGGTGTCCTGTCAACAGTTTTACAGACATCTCTTTTAAAATGGTGGCCTATGGGGAAACTGCTTTTAAGGCTGCAGGGGAATGTTTTGCTGCAATACTGCGAGTGGCCACTGAAAAAAGCAAGCCAGGTCTTATTATACGTCCATGGTATACAGCCGCTCTGATGCACTGCAGTCACCCTGGATTTTATGTCATCGTTGCACGTGATGTAAAATACACTTTTAAATTCCATTTGAGTGTCCGGACTGAGATGCATCTGTAGAAGTCTGATTGAATCGCATTTCAAACTACTGTTGTTCAGACTTTCTAAAATCAATCTGGATATGCCTAAAATGATTTGGGCTGGAGTCTGAACAAGACGTTCAAAATCACTGAGCACAAGTGTGTCAGTGATTCCATTTGATTTTAGTGAAATGACAGACGTGTATCCACACCACCTTTTCAAGGTTCATTCACTGCGAGGAACAATGGTTTGTTCAGCCTTGAAGTATGTCTCTGAATTGTGTCTAGACCGGTGTTAACCATGTAGCCTTCCAGTACATGCCACACTTCCACCCCCCAAACCTTCTTTTAGGCCACCATTTTATGTAGGACAGAGCCTCCTCTCTGCTGCATCCACCTTGCAGTGTGTACTACCTGGACGTCAGCCTTTGGCCATGCCACTCGGAGGATAATCAAGGGACAAACACTTTTAGATGCATTTCACCAAAAAAACAGAGCTGCTTTAACAAGAACTGCATTGGTGTAGGTGTGTTAAAGGTAACAGAGAAAAGAATATGATTCAGAAACACTTTGGATATAGATGCATTAGTTTTCCAGAACACTGCACAGTACTTTGGTTTTACAACTCTGGAAAGTTATCACAGCAACAATCATTTAGTTAGCAGATAACCCTAGAATTACACCCCCGGTGCCCAGACGTACAGGTTCATGTGCAAATTGTGTGATGAAGTCATTTTACAATCAAGAGCATGCTATTGGTTTTACTGCTACTACTCCTACTACTTACTGTTGATGGCTCTGGTTTTCTTCATTTAGTCATCTTTCTGTCTCATAGAGAGGATTTGTATACACTGCTGATAGATTTGAAGAGAAACTTAATGCAAAACCTGTTAAGTCACCAAAAGTTGTAACTGAACGTTTTAATAACATGTTGACTATGTATTTCTTTTGTTTTTCTACAATATCCACTTGTTGCTACCGACATCATTCATGTTGCGATGGTTCTGTTAGGGTTCAGGTGAAATGGTGGTCTTGGTTAAATACTGAAAATGTCAACAGAGATTTGAGGTACAAGATACGATGTGAATCTACAATCTCTCCCTCTGGGTTCCCCTCCAAACGCATTTGGCAAAACAAAGTAGTATGTAGACAGATTTTCCAGGAGATCGGGCTGAAATCATTATGTCCAGACCCAAAGTCTCAACTCTGCTCCAGCTGTAACGTCTCTGCACAAAGTCCATTCTCTGTAATTAATGTCTGATATACTTTAATTTGTGATTTACTGTATTTGAGTTTGTTCATATTTCATAGCTGCACTGCATTTGTGTTTGTGTGAGAAACTCCTGTTTTTTGTGTTTAATTCAAAGTAAATGAAACTAAAATCAGATTTTTACAATTTGCTGGAGATGTCACATTTTTTACGTCATCATTTCTTCATCAATTTTTTTTTAATATTCTGTTTCAAGTCGGGAAATTCCTAATGATATGATGAACAAAGTCTGGAAACCACCATATATTTCAACGAGTCCAGAAATGCCAAACTCTTCACTGGCCGTTTTGTAACAGTGTGTCTTAGGGGGAATTTTCCCTGTAAGCCTCAGTCAGAGATGGGTGTTAGTCAGGTATGGAGCAGAGGATCAGCCTTTGCCCTTTGAAAATCACAATGACTGCTGGTGATTTAACCACAATGTTGGGCTGCTCGCGTGTTTTATTTTGTTGTCTCCGACACCTGCCCAAATTTCCCAGACACTTCCTTGAGTGAGGGGCTGAAACATGAGAGCTGTGAACTGTAGGCGATGTCCGTCACCTATTGTGTGCTGCTGTTAATTAAAGCTTAGGCTTCGTTTAGCACTGAGGTGCAATTTCCAGGTCCCAATCCCCTCGAACAGAGTGTGGAGGAAATGTCATTGTTGCTCAGTCTCTTCTCTAACCAGATTCATCAGCACTCCACTTCATTCATTCCTCGCTCCACCGAAGCAAATGCTGCAGAGGAAGTCACACTCTAATCTTATTTAACAGCAGATTTAGTCACAACAGTGGACCTCGTAGAAACAGGAGATTCAATAAACTCATTTGTTTTGCCGAGAGCACATTTGGCTTTTCTCATGACAAAAGTATAGTATAAGGATGTGTGAATTATGCTGGACATTGTGGAGGAGTGCCAGGGAGTGGTCGCACTGCTGACGGAGAAGTAAAAAGAACAATTGGTCTTTGTATTGATTTATGTCTCTGCCTGGTCATATCCTCTATATCTAATGAGGTTCTGCTAGTCGAGGCTGTCCTGCCACCCCTCAGTAGTATGCCAACATATATAACAATATAGTCTGATTCAGAGGAGGAGGGACGTGAGTGTCCTTTGGATCTGTTGTCTCCCTCTTCCTTCCCTCAGCAGAAACAAAGTCAATGAGCGGCTCAAGTCCTTCCTCCACCATCTGCTCCTGCTGCCGGACTCGCTGTTGTTGATTAACGGACGGTACAGACACCGCCGATCGAGGCAAAACATGTAATTACTAAAACCATGCTGTGTCCTTTTCTTCTGTCAGCCTCTCCTCCACTGCCACAACCCATTCTCAGCTCTCCGTCTTTCCCCTCATCATCGGCCAATACAATATAATGTTTTGTTGTTTTTGTATTTTTGTCCCTTCAGGGACTGGCAATTAGGGAGGTCCTTTTAGTGTGTCTGGGAAACACTTAATTTGACCTATTTTGTTAGTCATTTCATTTATTTTCCCAAACACAGTAATTGCCTGCCAGGGAGCCTCAGTTGAGACGCTGCTGTGTGTCCGGCCTCGGTTTGTGTCTGCACATTTCATTGATTAGAGGTTGTCTTCACACCCCAACAACACTGAGTGTAACTCAGCAACACTGAGTGCAAGCTGCCAGCAAATGAACAACCCAAATAGTATGACACTTGAAGAATTAGCAGTCGTCGAACATTTGTCATTTAACATTTGATATTTCATTGAGAAAGAAAATGTAGCATTTGTATTCTATAGAAAGACCATGTAAACCATGATGAGTTAAGTGAAACTGGTATGCAAAGGAAATGCATTTTAAAAAAATTTCCAGCAATAAAGATTTAAGCAGGACTATTGTAGTGTCAGCAGGCCGTGTCAGCCAGATTGTGTGTTTAATAGAAAAGACTTGTGAATAAGGGATACCTCACTTGACAGGCCCATTGATGCAGCCGTACGTGGCTGTTACACAAAGCACTTGTGAAGCTCCTCCATTCCCCGCTGTATACAAGCCTTTTTTATGTGCTGCAGGCCGGGCGGATGCTCCTTCAGGCCTCTCTTGTTTTTACACACTGACACAAGCATTTCCTCCAGAAAGTGAGGAGCCATGAGAGGGGTCAGCGAGGGTGCTGACCAGTTACGAGGGGGCCTTTACCTCACAAGTTCCCAACAAACAGGAGGAAGGCATTATCAGTTAACACTGACACAGCTCTGTTTGCGTTCTCTGGCGTTTATCCTCCCACAGCTTCCTCCAGCCTCGTCTTTTCCACTTCTGCCAAAAAGTTCTTAGTTCTTCATTAAAGTCAGTATGAATGAGTGTGGGTGGGCCGCATGATAGGTTCCTGAGGGTCCGTGAGATGATTAACAGAATAGGAAAGCAGAGAAAAGACATTTTTGCTAAACTCTTTAAAAACACGTTTATATTTTGTAGTGGTTGGTTCTATGCAAATGAAACACAAGTGGGTGAATGCAAAAATACAAACAGGTAGAAACTGAATATTGGTAGTTTTTGAAAAAATAAAATTGCCTAACTAAAAGATACAAACATTATTGATTATAAAAACATCCTGTAAATCACATTGGTCCTCCACCAGTGGGTTTGTGGTGTTTCCACTGTAGTGAATAGTGGCAGCTGGTGTGTCGCTGTTACACCTGAAGTGATGGAGATAAAAGTGAATGCTAACACTAGATATGTTTATAATAAATGAAGACTGACCTGCAACTGAAAGTACAGCACCATTCAATATAAATGAAAGTAAACTATAATGTGTTAGTATTTACATCTACTTAACAGGAAGAGCAGCTGTGAGGCAGGCAGTACTCTCTGCAGTAGGGGTCTGCTCCTGTAGTTTTTCGGTGAACAGTGGAGGGGCGTGCTTCTCCTTGAAGACTGGACGAGACAAAATAATGAAATAAAGTGAACGGACAAAAGCTTGACCACTGAACCACACTGAGCATTTAGCATTTCCCTCCAACATAATCATTAAACGCCAATCAACATGTTAACTTGGTATGATGGGACATGTACTCATCTCCCATTAACCCCCCAGTGTCCCGGCCTGCTTTTTGGAAATGACAGACGGGAAAGTATTTGTCCCTGTGTGTAATTAAGCAGCCAATTAACAGATCTAAGGGGGGGGGGGGGGGGGGGGGGTTGATTGTGCCACTCACACACAAAAAAAAACATTTTTATGATTCCTCGCACACAGTGTCCTTTCACATCAACACACACACAGATGTGTTCGCAAGCCCAGGCATTACTACCTCTCTCTCTCTCTCTGGCTTTATCTGGTGTCCTTTTTCTCTGTCTGGCAAATAAAAGAAAAGAAAAAAAGGACAAGGGAAGAGTATAAAGAACCTACCCAGGATTCCGTGTTGGGCCAGTTCTTCCTCTATAGAAATCAGCCGGTTGTATTTAGTCATCCTCTCAGCACCGCTCAGACCTCCCAGTTTGACATAGTCCAGTCCCAGACCTACAGCCTGGAGAATAGGAGCATGCTGTGAGACAGAAACTGGTGCTGAGGAGAGGTGTGATGCCACCAAGGGGAGGGAGACAGAAACCACGACACTGTCTTTGTCTTTACACTGATGAGTTTGCCGTTGTATTTATTCACTCGATGAAACAGAGAGCAGTTAGGACCAATCACAATTGAGAAG
Organism: Nannoperca obscura; assembly: GCA_036024295.1. Taxonomy (NCBI): domain Eukaryota; kingdom Metazoa; phylum Chordata; class Actinopteri; order Centrarchiformes; family Percichthyidae; genus Nannoperca; species Nannoperca obscura. The sequence continues at coordinate 12,500 of JAVQJL010052566.1, forward strand.
GCTGACCTAATGATGGAGGGGTGAGCTGTGTCAGTCAAGTGGAGATGAAGGATTACAAAGTCCCCATAGTATATAGGAATTCCTATGGATGGTGATTACTGTCATGAATTCATTAAGGTTAAAGGATGTTGGTGTTATCTTCTTACTGTGATCAGCAATCCCCCTGAAGAGACCAAAAACAACAATGAATGTATCTGACAGGTCTCTCTTGATATCCTGTCTGTGCCATTAAACTGCATTGTTGTCCAAAAAGGATTGCTGGACATGTTCCTTAAGTAGAAATATAAAGCCGCGTCTGCAGAGCACTCAGCACAGATCTACCCTTTGGCCAGTTAAAAACAAAACAAAAAAACAACCTCGGTACAACTGGAATTTCTTCACTGTTAAGTCAAGCTAGAGAGGCGCTTGTGTAAATGCCATGGCAACCATTTACCTGCAGAAAGTGTTCCATCAAAAGTTGTGTGCAGCTTTTTGCCACATGTTTGAAGTGAGGGAGAACTGCAAAAGGTCAAAGCTACTGTAAGTTTGTAGAAACTTAGTTCTGACTGGAAACATTTAGAAAAGAAAATATATATATATATACATGTCATGGATCTACATAATGAGTAAAGAATCTTGTTTGGATAGATTAGGCCACAATTATACTTTTGGCCTGATGGTCAAAGGTGCCTGCACTCTGAATAAATACTCAACAAAAAAGCTTTATTGATTAAACTACAACAATTTTTGCAGCATTAGTTCACTTTTTTCTTTTACATTGTTTTTGCAAATATATGTTGTTCTGGAAAGTGCACATTCTAATTCATGGATAAAAAGTGACTACCATCACAAATGATTATTAGCAAATGAACATGGCAATGTCCAGCCAGAAGACAGACAATAAGGGGCAGCATTTGTCTTTCATGAACTTGTCAGCTATTTGGGTGTGAAAACTGCAATAGCACATTATTTTGGCCACTTGGGTGCGACAGAAACAACCTGTGAACACAGCATTGACATATCATCACCTTATCAGTTGTTATTTACACAAGCAATTAAGTTTTTGGTTGGTCTCCACCAACTCCTGAGGGAAACATGGTTCTTTATCTGCTAAATGCTAGTTTCTAAGTGTGTCTTTCTGCTGTTCGGTATTGAGAAGGTAGGGTACAGAGGATTTTTGAAACATTTTTGCAGAAAACAGCTGCCTACTGCAACCAAAAATAATGCTATGTAAGCGGTCAAAGTGAACCAAAACAGTAAGGTTGTGGGGTGTACAGCTGGACAATGGGCTGCAGATTTAGGTGATCATTCTCTGTAGGGTTATCACTGGCAACTTCTCTCACATTGTCTTCACATTTTAATTTGATACAGTATGATATTGATTATAGCCACTTGTTAATCAGAAGGAGGAGAGCAACGTGAACATTGAATGGGATCAACACTTTTAAGGAGCTTGGAATTATTGATTTTCAGTTCCATGATTTTTCAACAGTTTCATCCTTTAGAAAGTCCTTCAATCCCATTCTTCATGCCATTTGGCTTTGTTGTTGGGAAAGCACACAATCATTGTTAAACTTTTCATGATATCGTTACAACACTTGCTCCTGGACATGAGCGCACAACACATCATTACTGCAGATGGCTGCTGCTTTGGAACAAGGCTTCCTACTCTGAAAGACTTTCAAAGTGATGCAGAACTGTGCTCTGACCAGCTGACATGAAGCGGGAAACGCTAAATGAAAGACAGGGATTTAGACTTACTATATCTGACAAAGAGTCATCACTGCAGGGCTCACTGCCTGTTGTTCCCATTAACACTGAACCTGGCAGGTAAACAGGGGAAGAGACAGACACACACACATAATCAGCACTGATAGCAATCCAATCCAAGCCTGTCTGCAGCCACAGCTCCCTCCACCACCCCCTCCTCCTCCTCTGTATTTGCTACGTTTTTGGTATTTTTTAAATTTATTGTTGAGTGCAGGACTTTTACATACTGTTACGGTATACACAGTGCTGATTAAGCTGCCATGTAAATTTCTCTGTATTTCATGGTATGTTGGAGTTTTTAAATCTGGTGAGTGTGGTGACATTCCCATGCTGGTGTCCCGGCAGTAAAACCAGAGCCATGTAGAGAAGTTCAAAATGCTTGATGGTCACATGATTCACGTAGACTTCATGGCTCTGGTTTGACAGAGCTGAGGGGAGGCGTAGAGACGGAGAAGCTACAGCAGCTAGGAGTCTGGAGGAAAAACTTTAGAAGATCCAAGAAAGGTTTCTGATGCTGCAGATAAAAAAAGAAACACACACGGATGACCACGTGGGATTAGTTCTCCTAACAAAACTAATTCAACTGTACAACTATTTGCTATAAATGGTCAGCTGCTTGACTTAAGTGTCTCTGGCCTCTGTAGAGTAGAAGGCAAACCATCTTGTGAGTTTGGCGGGGTCTTGAGTGAGTACTGGGACAGTATTTAACTATATTCCTGTATGAGTGTTTGAAAGATACAGCTGGACAATGGATAACTTGATTTTCTGCATTCACTCGTTTGCAACACTGTGTGTTAGGACATGGAAGTAGGCCAGGATAATGTCATCAACTCTTGAAAGCCACACACTTTAAGGAATGTATTATTTTCATTACTGATCCAGAAACAATAGGTCAATTACCATTTAAATATCATAAAAATAATATATATATATATTTATATATATATGATTATGATTATATAGATTGGAGGGTGAGGGAGTTCAATCACTAGGAAGCAGTGGTTGAAGTGTGTTACTGAGCCGTGGTCTATGCTGAAAGACTGAAAAATACATTGGTTTATATGGGCCTGGTTGGTCATATACTGCAGGAATGGAAATGTACAGTATGGAAAAATACTGTAAAAGACCTAGGACTCCCATGCCTGACTGAACTACTGTACGGCTGCAGGCTCCTTTCCAACACGTATCACAAAGCAGACATCTAAAGCAATGTGACCTACATGCAGTATATTACAAATGATAGTTTATCTTTCATAAATTGATCTATTAACTATTCTGTACAAACTAAGAGCACTGGGTGCTGATGTTCTGTTACAAACCGGTCAATCCTGGGACATCACACTAATCAGTGAAACTTGAACACCTGGTCCAACTGAAAGCTCCAAACAGTAAAAAAGAATTCTGTTTCTCTGTAGTATTCCTCCTTTGGAAGTTGAGTTGAGCAGTAATAGTTATCCCTCCACCCAGCATTGATCCTGTCTCGCATTTTATTTTCATCCAGGAGTTTTGTAGTGTTTGAAGTTTATTTCAAACACTGTCTTTTACTCTGCCTCCCCTCGATGGATTTCTTACCTTGGTGCTCTGATGTGATGCGGATCAAATCACTGACTGTTGTCTCATGGATGTGTTTTAAGATGTGACCTCTGGCTCCCAGAAGGGGCGGGGCCTTTGACTTGTATGTGATGTCAGAGAGCAGCGAACATGAGTCTCCCATCAAATTTCTCAGCTTCTCCCACTGGGGTATGTCCTTATAGAGCACAAACACACATACACAAGAACAAGGACACACATTGTACAAATGCACACCATGTGAACACTTATATCTAACACAGAGAGGAATTAAATCCCAAACCCAATAACCATGACTTCTAATGACACAGATCTCTGCTTGTAATCAATGGAAATTCATAAAAGTTTGATGTTTGTACAAACTGCCCATCTCTCTAGAAGATATGTTGGTGACACAGATGTCAGATGTGGTACAAGTTGTTTACAGTAAACCAGGGGTGTCCACATCTGTAACTACGGCGACAGATGCTCAAGTTAACATGTCAGCAGGTTACCTCAATGTTAACTCCTGGTTGCAAGCTAGTTTTCAGGTTTCGAACGTCAACCATGGTTTTCAACTGGCATTACAATCTTGTGAGCAGAAAGATCTGTTCCTTTAGACCATTATCAAATGATTCTTGGACCAGAGATGGCAGTATATTAGTAATAATGAAAGAATGGTAATGTTTTGAAGTTACCTCTCTCCTAAATGGATCGATTAAGGCCACCACTGCTGGGTATTTGCTGATGAGGGTTTGGTACATATCCACTAATTCATCTGGAGACTTAAAAACTCCTGTTGCGACTTCATACTTTCCTTTAGACTAAGAGGAAGAGAAGAAGAAAGAAGTTCAGCTGTGTCTGTACTGTATTATGCTTATGTGAACTGACCTCTTCAGCTATATGCATATAGAATTGATTTACACAAGGATTCCTCGGCTCACATGAAGCCAGCCACAACTTACATAGTCCATTAGCTCAGGGGCAGCACAGTTTACTGCTAAATGGATCTCTGTTCCCAGTGCCAGTCCAAAGTTAGTGCAGGCTTCAGTAATCAGATCCAGAGCCTGCTCAGGCCGCTCGTAGCTCACTGTCGGCGCTCCACTGTCACACAGAATTGCCTGGGTGGCCTTGGAGCAAAGACACCGTTGACCTCGTCAACATCATCTTTGTATTATGCTTTTACACAACCAACTAAATACATTAACCTACAATGTTCTTTACATCTACCATCTTTGGATATGTCGGTTGAAAAGCTGAAGCTGCATGTCAATGACAGCAGATGAGTACTTATTCATAGGTTTGAATGAGTAGTCACTGCAAGATTATTAGAAGACGAGTGTGTTCCATTCACCCTCTCCACTGTTCACATAATGAATGTAAGTGCTAGGGGTCACTGAACAATGCAGGAGATACGTCTGTATACAGCACAAATGCTGCATGAAGGAAAAGGTAAATAAGAGAAGTAGTGAATGCTTTAATAAGCATTTCGACATACCTCCAGGCCTGCATACCTGAGTTAATTTGAAGATTAGCCATGAAAATCAAATACAAATGGCCTTTTGTGGATGTATCTTTTTGGAAAGCTCACAAACAGAAAAAGCCTCAAATCCTGCCTCCACATTTTACATTCTTTTCTCTTATAAAGCCAGTGTGAACTCAGTTCCTATTCTTACAGTGAATAAATAGCACTGTCCCTCACCCCAGCTTTTGTTGAAATATTCATTATTCTCATCATCTCCTTCTGTAACTCAAGGGTCATTGTGATGATCTGTTGAAGAAGTTCACAGTTCAGTTCATTTAATAAATGCTATAGTGAAAATTGAGTATAGAGGAACTGAGGCACCTTACCAATAATATACCACATCATAGCAACAACAAAGGAAGCAGAGGAACTTGCATAAATAACACTAACTTTACACAGTATACCGACTGCAAACTACAAAGAAGAGTGCTGAGTACTTGTTTGACGCGTTGTCCCGCTTTGGGGATCAGGATGACTTCCTCCAGTAAACTCAGTTTTCCAGGAGAATTCTTCCCACAGCTCAGCAAAGTTACCAAGGAGACAGGTATGTGAAAGTGTGTCGGAGCCTGAGACATGTTTAAGACATCATTACATGTTGCTCCCAGTGTTGTGTTTTTTTGTGAATATGTATGTCTGTGCTTGTGTGGTCTAACCTCTCGGTTCTTCAGAGCTGCTATGTATTTGTAGAGAGGGACACCCTGTATTAGTGCCCCAGTTTTGGCCACAGTCAGAGACACTGAGCCAATGGCTAAGCTACCAGGCAGAACTGCTTCTGGTGGCTCTGCTGGAGGAAATGGCTTCTCTGCAGTGTTGCTCTTTTTGCCTGGATAAGCAAAAAAAAGAAAGAGAGAGAAACAAACTAGGACACAGACATTCATGTGACAAAAGGAGTTGACATGCATATTGGGTTTTGAAGACAAGTTAAGATTTATTGATCGCATGCAGAGAAACTGAAGTGCCACAGCAGCAAAAGTATGTATAACATACATAGTATAGATCCATCTATCCATTAGCTATACCTGCTTATCCTTTAGAGGGCTGTGGGGGGGCTAGTGCTGATCCCAGCTCACATTGGGTGAGAGGCGGGGTACACTCTGGACAAGTTGCCAGTCAATCACAGGGCTGACACATAGAGACAGACAACCATTCACACCCACGGCCAATTAGAGTGGCCAAATAACCTAACCTGCGTGATTTGGACTGTGGGAGGAAACTGGAGGAAACACACGTAGGCACAAATCTCACAACGCACAAAAAGAACCCAGCCAGCCATAGGTTGGACACCAGAACCTATTTGCTGCAATGCAACAGTGCTGACCACTGCACCACCGTGAAACCCATAGTATAGATGCATAGCAGTATAGATAAGTAACCATTAACCAGTAACCCGAGAGAGAGAAATTGAAAAGATATAAAGAACAACCTGAAAATAAATCTACATGTGTTCATACAATTTCAGGGGTCTCTTTGTATACAAGGGCCTTGATTTTCTAAAGGCAGTGCATGAAACTGCAAGACACTTCGCAAGACACTGAATCAGAAAGCCATACTTTTCACTAAGTGGAATGCTGCCAAATAATGAGTGTAAAGTTGTCTAATGACGAGGAGTAAGCTGCCTAATAACATTGGTCCAAAAACAAAGGCTCTTTGCACCTGTCATGGTCATGCATATGTATATAAATTATATCTCACTCATTGTTAAATCATAACCCCCCCATCCAATGGTCACTACACGTTATATTAACGTCTGCTACAATCTGAACTTCACACATCCTCGGTTCATATTATATTTATATTGCACTCTTTGCACAGCTCTTCTTTTTCTTATTATTGTAAATTCTCTCTTTAGTGTTTTTTTTTTCTGTATATATCTATGCTCTTGTTGGCAACCATGCACCAAAACAAATTCCTTGATGATAAATCTGATTCTGATTCTGATTCTGTTTTGACCACATATAATTCATTTGTTGTCGGGGTCATACAAATCTAAATGTACTTACTAACTCTGCACTAAAGATTTGTAAACATTCCATGACAAGTAAGTAGTTTAGTTGGTTTTACATCTTTAAGGGTAAGTATAGTGTTGTTTTATATTTTTATTATTATCAACAAATCCCATGAAGGGACTAAAACCAAGTAAAGTATTGTTTGTGTAGCCAGATAGCCAGTTGTCCAACAGATGAGGTTCTTAAAGGACAACCTGGAGCATGAATGTGGCAACTGAACACTAAACACGCTTTCCAGATGGTGAAAATCCTGACTGGATGTGAACCCCAACACAGTCCATCACCAGCAACTGACAAAGAACTTTTCACCACTAAACTCTCTTCGAAATTCAGGACTTGACAGACGAATGAGAGCCCTCCCTCGACTGGACCCCAACAAGTCAGCCTCCTTTTTAGAGGAGGATGTATGGTGCCAGCTTAGCTGGAGTAAGCCAGACAAGCCCCCGGGGTCGGATGGCATCCTAGCAAGGGTGGACATGGAACTCTCATCAATTCTACTCACTCTGACTCTGACTCAGGTGAACCCTGAGCCACCCCTTTAGTTATGCTGCTACATGATGCACTGAGCTCCATCTGTACACAATCATAACCCATTAATGCTTGTTTCTAATCCACCTTCTTCCCCTAGCTGTGTGCTTCTCTCATCCCTCTCTCTCTCTCTCTCTTTCCTTCTAAAGATTTCTGCAGGTGTTTCTGCCTCCTCTGTAGAGTCTGGATCTGTGGCTGCACCTGCTGCACCCGTGTTCCTGCTCAACAGCCGCTGCTGTTATTACTGTTATTATTAGTATTACTGTTATTGCTAGTATTATTTTTATTAATATGAACATCAATACCATTACCAAATCTATTACATCACTATGTAAAACTGTACTCTACTACTGTATGCTCTCCTTCGTCTTGCTCTCTCTCCTGCCCCCCCAACCCTTCAAGCCAACCGGTCAAGTCAGATTCTAGACCATTCTGCTCTACTGCTCCACCTGTTTCTTCAACATGCTCTCTGTCACAAACTGGGTCAAACCCACACGCATGACCAGCACTGATGCCAAGTTAATAGGTCTCCCCACACCCAACCACTCAGAGCTCAATTGTAAGGCCACCACATGCATTGCAAATACAATAGCACAGGATTTCACACACCCATGCAATCGCCACTTCACTGTACTGCCCTCTGGGTGCAGGTACAGTTCAGAAGGGCTTGCTGTGGCAAAAGCCTGGTACCTTCAGCCATAGCAGCCCTACACAGGGTGACTTGCTGAGGGAAGTACAAGTCTTGTGTTAATGTAGTTTTGTCATTTTGTGCTGTTGTGTTGTACTTCATGTATTTCTGACATTATTGTGTAATGATGTGTGTAAAGTCTAATGTTGGTATTCCCTGCAATGTACAGTGCTGGGAAAAGAATTTCCCCCAGGGGACAATAAAATAATTTGTAAAACTAACAGGAATATACTGTAGCATTCAGAGACAAGTTTCTTCATTGCTATTCTGAAACAATTTTGGGAATCTCTGGAAAGTAGCTCCATGCCAGTAAACACTGACCGCGTGAGCATGTGCAGTGCTTTGAGGCTTTGTTGAGGAACTACACAGGAATATGTCACCCAGTGCAATGGTATGGAATTTGTATGTGTTATTAATAGTTCAACAAGGAGGATTCAATTCAGAGGAATAACATGTATCAGGCTTTGGAAATACAGACAATACTTGTTTGTAGGTCCACCTTATTTACAAGAACCCCAGTTGCAGATTTCTCTTGCAACCTATTCTTGGTGATAATATCATTGAAAGCCTATAGCCATTGTCTTGAAGACAATGTTATGTCATTTCAGCTCAAGCCTTTAGCATAAAGGTGCAGGCTCATATTCAGAAGACAACTTCTGAACAGTGAATATATATCTTAACACCTCTAGAAAGTCACTAATATAATAAATAACATACCATAACATAACATTATATATATATACACTACCGTTCAAAAGTTTGGGGTCACCCAAACAATTTTGTGTTTTCCATGAAAAGTCACACTTATTCACCACCATACGTTGTGAAATGAATAGAAAATAGAGT
>JAVQJL010052570.1:0-43532 GCA_036024295.1 Nannoperca obscura
CTGAGGATGCTACACCTATTTACAACACCCCACAACATTTACCATCCATGCAAGCATGCTTCACACTACTGATACTTCACATTTCCACACAGCTATTCTTGTTAAATACTGGCTAAAAATAAATTATATTTGGTCTTTCTAACTGTTCTTGTGTCTGTGACTCCTTTCTTGTTACAACCTCGAGCCGGGCTGTAACAACAGCTACAAACGCAACCCATATAGATAGGGTTTTTTTTCAGTTTAGCAAGACATCGGAACCTTTCTGACAGTATCTTCAATAATAAACTGGTGACAGTTTTTAGGGACACTGACCTATTAAGTTGCATCAACAGTTTATAAATCTTCAGCACCTCTGTCACCAATAATGACCTCTTTACAGGTCTCATTGACTGGGGCAAATGCTTACTGCAGACACTTAAAGGTGGCTTTGGGGCATCTCTGCTTTACTGGATCGTGAGAACAAAGAGCAACAGGAACATTGAAAATGAGTAAGCTGATGACATGCATTAACGCTCTGAGGTTAAACTGAACCTGGGATGTCATCGCTGGCTACGTGCGAGTTCACTTTAATTTTGTTTAAATATGAGAGACACTCCAGACTCAGACAGCACGTCTTCTCAACCAGTAGAATCAGTTGGTTTTTGAATGGACTGGAATACCATATCTCAGTAGCACATGGCTGAGAACTGCTGTAGCTGAAAAACACCAATTAATCTGTTTCGCTTTCTTTTTTCTTCCCGGTCTGTGACTAAATCTCTAACTCTGTCCCTCTCAAATTTAGCTTTAAAGACTAAACAGACTTGTGCTCTTGTCACCCCCACAAAGGTACAGACAGAGTGAGAAATAAAGTTTGTTCTGGTGGCCAGTTGCAGTGGCACCACCAGAGAGACAAACACAATCTGATTGCAAGGTTATACGGCAAGTAGGGACATAGAAAATGTAAATTGTTGTTCATGGAAAGATATTGGAAATCATCAACCAATTTTCATGAGACAGCAGTGGAAAAGTTCACGCTATTTTGTTCATGCAAGGACACAGATACTCCGAAATCGATTGCTGCCATCAACATGTGTGATATTTTGAAAATGACTTACTTGCCATGGCATTTTGTTCATGTAGACTGAATCAATAAGAGTAGCAGCAGAAGAAACCCTATTCTTTTATGCTGAAAAAGGCTTCTGTTTTCAACGAGTCTGCATGTTTTCCAACAGGCTGTAGCTAATGAGGACATGCTCATGTCCTATTTCAGACACCCGTCACGTTCCAAATTCATATGAATTGATTTTAAACTCATAATTCATGTTTCAATCCCTATAACTTAACAACCTTCACTAACAAGCTATCACTTTTAGCTATTTCAGTCTTTTGTCAACACTTTTAGCTTTTAATCTATCACTTAGCTAACTATTTAGGTCTCTCTGCTCACTTGTTACATTCTACAATAAAAACGCTTAAACATGATTTGGCATTTTATTAGCTAAAGTAGACTTAGTGTGCTATATATTTTGTGGGCTAAAATAAATAAAATAAGTATCTCTCAACCAGAATTTTATTTCCCAACATTAAAACTTAATTTAGACCTTTATGTAGAAAAATAAAATCAACCAAAAGTATAGTTGAACAGCTTGAGACTTAAAGCACATGAAATAAAACATGTTTTTTCTTGTAATCTAATTACAATTTAGATTGGGTGTTATTTTTTAGTGTTTGTGGGATGTAAACTCAGAATCTTTTGTTTTTTATTTATATTTACTTGTGTATGTATATTATTTATGATCTTTTTATTTTAGATTATTTAATTATTTAAATTGTGTTATATTTTATGTATCTTATTTATTTAGTAATAATTTGACCTCAACATTCCTAAAATCTGAAACCTGCAGTACTAGAAAAATTCTACTTTTCTTTGACTTCCAATATAATCCAAATACTGTATTTATATTTTCCCCTCTTGGAGCTTCCTCTAGCTTCATATCTCAGATTTGGTGCTGCTGTCATCATTTATTTGCTGTTTTGAAATCACTGAGTAGGAGCAGATTTAATTTGAGGTTAGAAAGTACTGAGCAAGCCGTCCAGAGACAATACTTGAGGTGTGAGTAACATTACTGCACTCTGATGAAAAATACTTTTAACCATAAATCAACCCTTTACCATTTAACAAGAAGAAAACAAGCATGGACAACTATAATTTTTGGTTTGTTCATTGATTTCCCTTTCAAACAATAATTCTTAACAAACCTGTTATGTTGACAAAGGAACATGCTAGGTTGAAGCTCCCAAACCAGCTGCCAAAAAATAATTGGAATTTTAGATTTAAATGCTGTTTTTGCTCCCAGAAGCCTCATCGTGATGCTACCTCTGCTGCACCTTTCTGTTACATTCTCAAGAGAAACTCAGGTCCAACATTAATCAACCCAGTGTGCTTTTCCTTTGAGTCTTTCTTCAGTGTAATCAACAGAGCCCCCCCCCCAATATACAGTAGAAATAAATGTTAAATAATGTCCTCCTTTTACAATATATCAAATACCATGGTTACGCCGTTGCAGCAGAAGATCAGTGGACCGGGACTAAGTTAACGGGGGACATTGTGGGTGGATGCGATGAGATTCAGTTAAACTTGGGTGCTGAGGAGTGAGACAGGTAGAAGTGAAATGTCAAAATGGATTTAAACTAAAGTGGTCCAGGGAGAGATTACTGACTCACGATGATCTTTCCATTTACAGAGTAATAGGCTAATGCTGAAAGAAGTGGCGTTATATGAGAACACGGAGTACACTGTTGTCATTGTGCTATTAGGTTGTCAGTCATCTACATTAAAAGACCAAGTTAGAATAGATTAATGAGGCAGCCCATTACAATCACATCTCCATGACACTTAAATAAAATCTATAAAGTCATTAGTTCAAATTGTACGGCATCCAATTGAGCATACTTTTTAAAAAAATGAATTGAATATGCACTGTTCCTCCTTCCTTCTTTGCACAAATGAAGATGTGTAATGCAGTTCAGTTCATTCTGCTCTGTGTGCTGAAGTCAAATAAAAGCGCAGTGCCTGGACTCAACCTGAAAGTAATCATGCCACCGTTGGTTTTTACTCCAGTCTATTTGCCCAGAAGGGTGGGGACAGTCTTGTACTTCTTCTGTCTGAACACATTTGTTTGTACACCACACAACTGAAGCATCACAAATGCTCAATGCTCAGCAGTGTTCAGAATTCACAAGTATAACTGTTTTCATTGCCTTTATCTTGTGTCTGTGTTGCTAACTTTGCCTTTCCGTCATCAAATCAAATGTTTCATCGGTCACCAGTATTAAAAATGCTTATGCCGTGAGAGGGAGCACTCATAGTGGACCAGTCTGATGTTTTACACAACTATATGATACCCCCCACCACCACCACACACACACGCACACACACACACGCGCGTTACCATTACCCATTTTGCCCGTATTCTGCTCCCAGTTTGTTGTATAAAAATAAGTTTGTGATAATATGATTACATTGGTTTAAGTATAATGAATAAATAACAATAAATAATATAAAGCTAGATTTTGATACAGGGACCCTCCATAAGACAGGGCCTCACAAACAGGTAAAAATGCAGGTGCCAAAATTAGAGCCCTTACCATTTCAGTTAATATTGCACCTTAGAGCTCCTTACTACCAAAAACAAAATAGTTGCCACACAGATATCCTGTTGCCCACTTTGCCCAGACCTGTGCCACCTTTCAGCGTGAGCGAGCATTGGGGTTATCAAGCGGGCACCTTGCTTCCTCCTTTCTTGTCAAGAAGACTCAACAGCTTGCTCCATTATCTAACACATATTTCTCAACAGATGCAACGTATAACCCAAAGGATGTCACATGCAGAATTTCCCGGTCCAACGCTAAACAAACTCCTAGTTCAATATAACACTATATAAACAGTCTTTCAAACTGTCATGTAGCAAGCAGAGTTTTCATGGAACACGAATGGTGTTTTTGTTGTATTTCCGCATTGCACAATGGATGTGTATATAATTTATTGTCTTGACTCTTCACTTTAACTCAAGTGGATAATTAATCAATGAAGTCCTCAGTTGTAGTGGAAAGATTCATTCAAATTCTTGTTGTCTCTGTGCAGCACAATGGAAGTACTTTCTTCTATCAGAGTAAGGAGAGGTGGGGTAGTAGAAGTTAGCCTGGGGTATGAAGCTCTTTCTGCTGTTTGTTATTTTTGGGTGCAAAAGTTGCACACATGCTTTTTAAAAAAATATTATTTGCATTTTATATAAGGCCTTTAATTGTCCTCATATCAAATGCATCTTTGTGTGAAAATGCTGTAATAAACATAAAAAATGATTTTGTGTTATTTGCCTGAACCTGAAAGAATTCCTAGATTGTTAGAGGATGATTTATAAAGCAACAAACACGACTGCACAACACCTTCATTGTAAAGAGTTAATTATCCACTCTTGTGCCCGTTAGCTCGAGTGAAGTCCCAAACAAATGTTCAGAGCCAACTTGAACAAAGGCAGGAAAACATACTCAATGCCTGAAGTCTGTTCCAAGAACTGCGACTCACAACTAAACCTGCATGGTCTTTGTGTGGATAAATGAATTCATGGCATGCAAAGCTCAGCTACACTCTAATTACTGAATGTGTTCCCTTTTGTATGACATTGTTTCTTCCTGCTTCTTCTGGCTTACAATGCAGTGAGTCGGATTAATTGTCGGATTTGTTATTCAGAAATTCAGAACTTTGCCGAGTTAAATGAGCTTATATTAGCTTTCGCTGCCCTAAAAAATCTGTGGTTGAAATATAATATGCGAGCTCCAGTTTCATGTAATAATAGTGCACTATAGTCACAAATTCACATCCGTATTAAAGCTTCATAAAATGTTGATCCCCAGGTCAAGACCAGCAAGGTAAGTGCAGTATCTCTGGTGGTTAAAAAGGAGTCACATGCATTAAGGGATTGTGATGAGAGTAAGAAAGTGCATTTTGTTGGTGAGTGCTGAGATTAAGCTCCTTGTGAGGCAGACTCTCTCGAATATATTATTCAGTGGCTGGCTCACCACTTAAACGAACTTATCCAAGGATGGGATTCTGCACTTGCATTTCGCCTCAAATTAAGCCGGAGAATACAAAATACACAGACCACTTCTTTCACAGTCTTTGGGTAGCAATGGTCTGGCAGTCGGTCTCTCCACCACTTTGGTCCAGACTGAAATATGTCAACAACTGTTGGTCGGTTTGCTATGAAATTGAACACTTATATCCACATTCTCCCTTTTGACTTTGGTGATTTACTGAATTTTACTTCAGCGCCACCATGAGGTTGACACTTGTGCTTTTGAGTCATTAGCTGTTGGATGGATTGCGCTGAAATGTGGTACACATATTCATGCCCTCCTTGGGATGAACTGTAACAACTTTGATGTTCCCCTTGCTTTTCATCTAGCGCCACCATCAGGTCTAAATTCATAAGGCCATTCATATCCTCAAACTTTGTTTAGTGGATATTAGCATATTCCAGCGTGCTAACATGCTGAACATATACCTGCTTAACATCAGCATGTTAGCACGCTCTCTGTTCTTAAATAGTCTCTAGGGAGAAAAAGTTAGATACTGTTCCAATTATAGCATAGTTAAGTCACAATTAGCATTTTAGGCAAATTAGCATCATCAATAAAGGATGAGACTAAATGATCTTGTATTTTTCCACTTACCACGAAATAGTAAAAACAGCTATGCCATGTTAATCTGTCCATCAAAGACAAATTCCTTAATGCACCACAAAAAGGACATTTTTAATTCCTCTATTAAACACAAATAATCACTTTCATAATAAAGTGAAGCAGTGAAACCTGAGGATCAGCAGACCCACCACCGCCGCTGACCCCGGTGTCTCCCGTGCCACCCAGCATGCGTGCGCGTGAAGGCCAACTACGTGAACCGAAGGCTTCCCCGATCAGGATGCTGTGTAACCTTTACAGTCCTGCTGCAGTTTAAAGGACACGGATTCCTCACTCGCCAGGTGGACCGGCTCTAGTATCACTAAAAACACACTAAACAAGTGAAAATCCAACACCTTCTTCTTAAAATGTTCATTCTGAACACGAATGCTTTCACAAACTCTTCACTCCCCTTCCTTTTCTCACAGGAACACAGAGTAGAAGATGTATCGCAGCCATTTCACTGCACAGATGCTGTGTTACAGGCAGCATATTTGGTCATAGACACGGTTCATAATTAAAGAGCTGGGAGGTCGGCCCAGTGTGTACTCTGGTTGTGGAAGCAGCATCTACTTCTCTGAAGGAGATCCTGCCCAGAGGCAATTCAGAGCGCTGGTGCACCACGCACAGCAAGGATTAGACATTCAAAAGTGATAAATTATCAAGCTGGCAGGCTGTTGAATCTCTGCTCTTTCCCTTGATTTTGTTATTAAGAAACAGCTAAATCACCGTCAAGGGTCAAGGGCGTATTCAAATATCAGATCCCAAGGTTCTTGTTTAAGAAACACGTTGGTATCAGTGTATCATAAAGTATTCAGTGGTATAGGAGGGAAGAGAAGGGAACAGAAACATGTACAGAAACATAATTCAGCATTCATGAAGTGGGTCAG
The DNA here is from genome assembly GCA_036024295.1 of Nannoperca obscura. Classification (NCBI taxonomy): domain Eukaryota; kingdom Metazoa; phylum Chordata; class Actinopteri; order Centrarchiformes; family Percichthyidae; genus Nannoperca; species Nannoperca obscura. Next base: position 6,609 of record JAVQJL010052570.1, read on the forward strand.
TAAATGTTTCATGACAGAAAAGTGGGTATGACTTAATGCCCACCAGAGGATGTGTGTTGTGTCGGTGTGGGAACGCCAGTGTTTCAGCCAACATGTTGGTCTTAAAATATTACTGACAAACCCGTTTGCCATAGATCAACATTTCCATTTTTCACATCGGTTTTGTGCTGATTGAATGACACCACCAAGAACATTCTGCACCTTGTTTACTAGCCCCAGATTGTGCCTCTCGTGTTTTAGCATACATTCTTTTGACAGAGGTAACTATTGGATTCTCTAAAAGATCATCAGTATAATTAAATGAAAACCCAGAAGGTGGTTTAAAAAAATTACAAATAAATAATGAATAAAATCTTTTTAACCATCAAGCGGAGTATTTTTTTCATCCAGATCCTGTTAGAAGAGTTTGGGGAGATTCTGGATAAACCTTCAAAACAATGCATGCAGAATAGCAGGTTAATTATCCAACAATACATGCACAATCATCAGAAAAACATACAAATACAGCTCAAGTAACAAAAAGCAAAAAACTTTATTTAGAGGTATTTTTAAATTCTGTTTTACATTATAATAGCTAAGGATTAAAACATTTTTTTGACATATTTGGGTGTTCTTAGGAACCTGTGGCTGATCGTCATTCAGTCATCATTCAGCTGACAACTTCAATCAGAACTTTCGGCTGCTATCCTGGTGAAGTACAGGACTGCAGGCTGTGCATTGACGTTTTGTATGCTGTAAGCATGTCCTGTGAGAACAGAACAGTATTATCAGTGAAAAAACAAGATTCATTTTCACATGTGTACATCAAACAATATGTACGATTACAACTAAAAAGCACTTACACAACAAATTAATTTAACATTTGCATTCTGCCTTTAGTAATGATCTCACATTCTTACCACACGTCACCACAAAGGATTGTCCTGGATTGAAGCGGGACTTGCTGCCGTTGACGGATACACACACAGAGCTTGTTAACAAGTTAAAAACCTTTAAAAAAAAAAAAAGAAAGAAGAAAATTCAGTATTTCAGAAAGAGAGGGGAACAAAAAGATTACAAACACCAACACAATCACGTGACGCATAAAAAGCATACTGACTGTTGTGGCGCTGTGATCCACCCAGAGAGGCTTCTTCATGTAGGAGCCCAGCAGGACTTTTCCATTACAGAAGGAGCCACAGTTCTGGTCCACCAGGAAGCCAATCGCTCTGCCCTGAAAGAAGTACCAATCAAACTGGTCCGGCGTGACCGCTGAATCACCTGCAACCATATTAGATTGGAAACTCATTCAGTGACAGATCTGGCCAATAATTACATCGTTTTATACCCTTTCATAAGAATCTTTTCATGATAATAGAGTTTTGATTAAAAAGATGTCTACATTACAGATAAAAAGCAAAAAACAAATTAAACTCGTTAATTGAGATATGAAACAATATATTATGTGGAAATTAGTTGTCTTTATAGGTTTTGGTGCAATTGGACATCAGTGTAATTAAGATTTCTTTCCATATTAGTTCATATATTCATTTTGTCCACATTCTCCTTGTCTTACTTCTTGGTTTGTTAGATTTCACTTACAGGTTTAACTTTATTTTTAATTACCAAAACTAAAAGGTGCACTGTTCAGTAACAGAGCATCTTATAGACTTCTCCCTTCATACAGAATGTAAAGGGAACTGAAATGACAATAAAAGAACAAACATCCAGTAAATAAAAATATAAACGGGTTTGAAACATGTTCTTGGTGTAACTTTACAACAGCTCAGCTTTATGTGTAACTTGTGTTTCGTGTATCTATAAAATCCCTTCAAATACATATATTAGTGATTTAAAACAGTGGCTTCTTCTCATCAGATGTTGTGTTTTCTTACCGTCAACAGTGGCAGACCAGAGACTCTTAAACCACTCTTTCAGGTTGGCCTTGTCCTTTGGCTGTAAGACCAGCGGTTTGAGAGGAGGCGCGCACAGATCGGATACAGAGAGGACAGTGTTGCATCTGGTTGACGGAAGAACTGGAACAAAATTCAAGTAAAAGTAGAAGTTAAATCATTTAAAAGAGGGATCATGTGGATCATTCAAAAACAAATATTGTTTTCACCATTTAGCAGCCAAACAATGTCTTAAGGATGGAAAATGAAGAAAATGTACTGGTAAAGTTTAATGTTTAAAAACATACTTGAATCTTCATTCTCCTCGTATTGTTCCAGCTCGATCATGGAGAACGGGCCACTTCTGAGAGATTTTAACCTGCCACAAAGAATAACAATAAAAACCATAAAAGCATTATGTATATAGACAATAAGAGAGAGTGACAACATCTAGACTTTTGCTTACATGTTGTCTGACTGAAACAGGCTGTCCTGTGGGGTCTCATGGTTGGTGGGGCCTTCGGATTCACCAGCATCCGTACTGAGAATCTCTTTATTACTGAGGTTTGTACAGTCGGCAGCAGTGACTTCCTCTGCGAGACGTGCAGTGACTTTACGTCCGGTATTCTGTCCCGCTTCTCTGCTGCCGACCACGGTCGGGATCTCTGGGACTGAAGTGAAAATGTCTTTAAATGTGGCCAGAGAGCGTTTGACGGTCTTTGGGGCCGACAATGGCTTCACTTTCAGAGGAGGTACAGGAGCTCCCCCTAGTGGTGTTGATGAGGCTGCCGGGCTGCTGTTTTTGGGAGTCCCGGGAGCAAAAGATCTGCTCCGTTTAGGCTGCTTTTTTCTTTCCTTACGAGGTTTGGGCTCCTGCTGCCGTGGCTGCGAGGAGATGCTCTCCACGTCCTTAGACATGCCATCAACCCTCCACCAGTTACTGGGAGGTTTCCTCCTCCGCTTCTCTGTTTCTGCCGCCCTCAGCTGCTCTCTCGGTCTTCTCGGAGAGACGAGAGGTGGGACGGCCTTTGTTTCATTGGAGACGTGATGGTATACTCTCTGAAACACCTGATCCCCTGTAAAACATCACATGGTAGTATGTTACAAAGCTTACTGGTTGGTCTTTTTGTTTATAAAAATCAAATACAGGTATTATTTGTACCCGACTAAAAATGACTTACTAAACTGTTTTTGACTGTAAATGTGTGAGCGTGAGGTAGATGTGTGTGTGTGTGTGTGTGTGTGTGGACCGGTGTAAAAAAGTACTTTTTACTTCTACTTTACTACCAAGTACATTTTTCTGATCATATTTATGTGACTAATGTTTTTTATGTGATATTGGTACTTTACTGTAAGTACAAGGGTCTGAAGGCTTCCTCCACCGCTGACCTTACCTGAGTTAAGGCCGTGGTCTCTGTGTGTGAGGTCCAATGGGCTGGACTGTACAAGATCTGGGTCCTGGTCCAGGATCTCCTGATGCTGCTCCTGCTCTTCAACCTGCTTTGCATCAGTCGCATTACATACTCCATCTGTTGCCCTGATCTCGTCTGCTGCGTCTCCTCTTGCGTTTCTGTTTTTGTTCCACTTGGTTTTCTTGTCTTTAGCTGTATTTGTGCTCCGACTGGATGACGGTGCAGTTTGTGTCGACTGTCTTTTCTTTAAAACTCTGTTCTTTGTGGCCTTTACGGCTGGTGGTACTGCTGCACCGGGCTCTTTGTTGTTCTGCTTTGACTTCTTCAGTGTGGGAGGCTCGTCTGTGACCTCTGTGCTCTGTGGGAAGCTTAACCACCACTGTCCAGTCTGCCTCCTTTTCCTTTTCCCAAGAATGTGATCGTCTTCAGATGAACTCCCTTCAGACGTAACCGGTAGTTTGTTTTGTTTATCCTTTCCACCTGTTACATCCTTTGCTGTTTGTGCTTCAGAAAAAATTCTCTCTTTGTCTGTGGGGGAAAAAACAAATATATATTTGCAAATAAATATGTGGATGCCAGGACGACTAGCAACCACTTTGTGGAACCTAATGGGGATCAATAAATAAATCAAACGAATAAATAAAAGTATAGCCAAACTGTAAAAATCTGGCAACATCTCATTGAAGATAAATTGTGGTTTGGAATTTTTTGATTTCTGCACTGTATTTGAGTCACAGCTGTTTCTACAACTAAATATAAAGCTCTTTATTAGTTCTAATTTTTAACCCAAATATTTAGAGCATACCAATTCATTCACAACCTTAATGTCAGTGAGGCTTGTGGAGATGAAAAATCTGATGTATGAACTTAAACTGCCCTTCCAAATGGTGATCAGATCTACAGGATCCAGGTTTCCTGTAACACATGGTAACCCTTGAGAAGTATCATATACCTGTCGCTTTATTTGAGTGTGCCTACTTCAAAAGGACACCATACGGGGAGGAATGTGTTAATTACTTTGCTATCTCTGCTTAAATGCAAGGCTACCAGAGGCCTCAGTACCCTTCTGTTGTCAGACACCGCTTGGTTGTACAACGGCTGGTCCTCTCTGCGCAGAAAGCTTAATAAAAACTCAAAAGACTTTGTCAGATTTCCACCACAGGTTCAAAGTCAGATAAAACAGCTCTATTCACAAATAGCAGCAAATACATTTTGGAAACATTTACATCAATTCAATTATAGTAATAACTTGCGAGAAGAGATTTAAATGACTGTATAAGAGGTTTTTACCTGAAAGAGAACCCAGGTCTTCAGCTTCTGCATGCTCCTCGCTGCTCAGACTTCGTTCCTTCACGGCCTCAACACACACCGGCTCCTTTACTGCATCAGATCTCTGTGTCACTTTTCTGGCCCTCTTTAAGGACTTAGCCCTGCTTGTCTTGGCATTTTCATTCCCATCTTTTAAAGACTTTGGTGTCTTCATGTCAGAGGACTTCTGAGCTTTTCTTTCTGTTTTCAAAGTGGGGTTTTCTTCATCAGTTTCCCTGACGACTGTGTCTTTAGGGTCCTCCTCTGCCTCGCAACTTTCTTTAGAGGGTACCTTCTTGAGTCGTTCTTTCTTTTTGTTTGGTTTCTTTCGTTCCATCAAGTCACATGCAAGAAGATCCTCGGGACTGGACAGTTCTTTATCATTTCCAGGCTCAGTCATCTCGTTCTTTTTCTCTTTCATCTTCTTCCTTTTCTGACTTTCCAGTTCTCTGTTGTCCTGTTCAGATTCCTGCTGTTTTTGTGCAGTCTCTAGTGGGCTATCCTTTGTCCCGTTGTCTGCTGAGCTGCCTTTGTCGGTGCTGAAAGTTCTGCTCTGTTTCTGTCTCTTACTGGTGGCAGTTGTCCTTGGGATGGAAATCCAAAGAGGTGTATCGTCCTCCAGAATCAGGAAATCATCCTCTGGCTCAGGAGGAGTGGCTACTTTTACCGGTGACAGAGACTTCCTGGAACAAAAAAAATGAATAAATTGAATGGATTATTAATTATTTTATCTTTCTATGTTGATCTATAGGGGCCACTATTTCAATGTTTATTAATTATTATCTGAACTCACCATGCAGGTTTGGACTGTCCAGCATTTCTAAGCTTCTCTAGAAAAGCTGCCGTGTCTTTTGCCACGCGGGAGGACGTCGACACTGGTGGCTTCCTGTGAGCACTTTCTGACTTTTTCTTATGCACTGCGAGTTCAGGCTCCTGCGTCACTGCTGACACAGGCGGGGCTTTGTTTTCCTGACTGGGAATAAGATCAAGATCAATCAATCATTTTTCACATTCATTTTTATGTTATATTTGATCATTATAATGCTTACTGTCAGGTGCAGTAGTTGTAGTACAAAATGTTGGTGTTTTCTTATGTTTTATGTTACCTGTTACTGTTATCTTGTCCTCTAATTATACTTTGATTATACTCTTACTGTCGTAGTTGTAGTAAAGTTTATTGTACCACTGTAAAATATTCTGCCGCAGTACATCTCTTTCTTTATAACAACTTGAATATCAGCAAGTACGTTGTACGCAAATGGTAAATCTTAATGACAGGTAAATTATAGTACAATCTTGATATTGTTATTGGCTTCAAATATCCAGTATTGATAGGTCACTAGAGTGAAAAATAACTCTACATTTAAAAATGACGACAAATACAGATCAAACATCAAAACATTACGTGGACTCGCCAAACAGCAATGGTCATGTATTACAATCTATCAGATATTAATGGAGTGTTTAGTTGCTTGCAGCAAACTTATCATTATAATGAGGTTTAAAAAGAGATTCTTACCATGTTCCCTCCACCTTGTTTTGGGGACTGGGCCTCCTGGGTTTGCCTAAAGCAAAGTTGCTTGGAGGAGACTCCAACTCAATGTCATCACTTCAAGAGGAAAGAACAATTATTTAAACAAAAGTGCTTTAGATTAACAAGAGAAAATATACTGGCTCCCAATGTTAACTTTGAGTGTTGACACTAGAATCTGACACTTTATACAAACACTTCCTGATGGGCAAATCGTCATTTTAGGAATTTATTTCAGACAACTTATTTACCACATGAAAGGCATTATTAATTACATACTCCTCTGTGATTTGCTCTTCACACTGGGGTTTCTGGGTGGGTAGAGGATCCTCCGTCACTGCCTCTCCTTTTCCTTTATCTTCACTAGCAAAAAGAATTGGGGACACAACTTTTTCATTGTCCAGCTCTTCTAAACCTTCCACAACCATATTCTCTTCAATAGGGCTTGATGTCTTCACTGGCCCATGCGCTTTGAAAGGAATGTCCAAATCTGCAACAAGGAAAAGCAGCACCCTTTAACAATAAAAACATTTCTACAAGTGCAAAAGACAAGTGAATGAGCATGCAATGTGTGTAAATTTAGAAAGGCCAAGTATATTCTCAGTAAAATACAGGTTTGGGTCTCTTACCAATATCTAGTTTAGGACTTGGTGATTTTGTAGCAGGATGCAGTACATCTCCTTCGGGACCCTAAAGAGTTACAAAACATACATGTTCAACACATTTAAATGCATGAAACTTGTTTAAAGTAGACAAAGGCCACACCAAGAGCTGCTGTGTCTGTAAACAAGCACATCATCAGAAAGTACAAGATTTCTGTATTCATAACCAACATGCAGCATTCAGCCTTGGTGTGGCTATTTTGTAAAATAAAATAAATAAATAAATAAAATGTCTGATCAACTCTTTCCCACTTAAAGACATAACAGCAGCGAACTAAGCCCCTCTGCATGTTAAATCAACCATCAGACACTTGTCTGCAACATTCAATGAGGCGTCAAACTGCCTTTGTAATACCAGCAGAAGCCCATGTAGGGACTAACACTGTACATTACCATTTGGCATTTTGGAGGATTTTCTGTTGGGTGTTCTTGCTGTGGGACTTGTGAAGCCTCTCTCTCACTCTGGTTTGTCTCACTGTCAGAGGTCTTGAGTGGAGGAGACTGGGGAAGTAAGTCATCTTCATCGTGTGAGGATGGATCTGAAGAGAATAGTGAAGTATTGGATAAAGGGAAACTACACCGCTCGTCGTGTCTGTCCACTGAGTGTTGATGGTATGTTGAGTCACTTGAAGAACTGAGAGATAGTTGATAAAACTACCATACTTAAACGATGAATTAAACAATACACATATTGCTACTTTTCATTAACCTACTTATTTGAAATCGAATCGTTGCAATGTAAGTCAGCTACATATTCGAGCATGCCAAAGCACGGTGTCGTAGCTCAACTCTCGCCGACTCTTGCTGCTGTATCTAATAGACATGCCCTGAGAGTAATGCTATAGTTACGTGTGAATAGGACATGGTCAAACTGCAGTTATTCGTCACCTTGGCAACGTTGTATAACTTTGATTAGCAGCAGCTAACTTCAGAGGTGTTAAAAGAAGTACATGTAGGTGCTGCCGGTACGGTTCAGCAAGCAGGTCAACTCAGTTTTTTCGGCCAACATCTCGCTCGCTGAGGAATGCGTGTGACTCAATATACCATCAACACTCATATTATCTATATATTCCCAAAGTTATCTCCGGGCACTTTTTCATACAGAGCAGGTCTAGACAGACTCTTTATTTTTAGAGACCCAACAAAATGCAAACTATTAAAGGAAAATAATCATACACTCAACTCACCCATGTCATCAAACATCCTATCAATGTCTGCCAATGTCAGCGTCCCTGCCCATTCATTAGATGGTCTGAAAACACAAATGTCAGGTTAATATGATAACTGAAAAACAAACATTTCATAATCCCCATACAACTGCTGAGACAATTCATACAATTTAATCTGCATTACACATGAAATATTTAACAGCATACTAAGGACATCTAGGGATAAAGATAACATAAAACATTTTTGAAACTATAATCTTAATTTCATAATTATTTAAATAGCGTGCATGCAACACTGACAATATGACACATTTTAGAATTGCAAGGCATTCCCTTTAAAACATTTCCAAACGTACGTTTCCTTGTTTGTAAGATAGCAGAGTTTCCTCTTTGGTCTCCTCTGTGAACAGACAAAGTTAGTGAAAGTTAGGTTTTAACAGCATCTTCTGTAATGTGGTTACTACCAGCTAACATCACTTCAATGCCACACTCAGTTGTTTATTAGGTACATCAAACTAAAATCACTGTCATATAATATTTAATGCCGAATTATTTCATGGCCGTTGTTGGTTTTAGCTAGCTTATTTGTACTTGCACTTAACGTAACGTAAAGTTACAGCCCCTTCCTCCCTCGGTTGAGGTTAGTTATAACGGTTACATGTTTGTTTAGCGATCTTCACTCAGGAGCACAACATAACATATAAACACCAAACAAAAGATCTTAACTCACCAAGGTAGGGTACTTTGTCTCCATTTATGTTAGCTAGCTGTTTGCGACAGTGAGAACCAAGCTAACAGTTAGCTGTGAAAATGTTGTTTTCATTCAATGCTATTATTCGGCTAGCCCCCGAAATGCATTTATTTATATAATCCTTTCTCTAAAAATCAAGTTAGGAATAAGAATATAATAGTGTGAAAGCTGGAAAAACAGCTATTTCGCCAATTTCATCAGCAACGTCAACATTAACGATAGCAAACCAATGGTACTGTTGACGATTTGTAATTAAACCGCGCGCTCTGGATCTACGGTGTGCCCTGGGAAAAGCCTCTCAGGCACGACTGTTGATAATTTGGCAGATGCTAACCGCCTTTAAACTTAAAAATAAAGTTGAATATGATAAACGTATAACGCTAACCGTACTATCTGGCTGATTGAGACGGTTGCTGGTGGTCAAAGCCTTGGGTTGTCATGGATTTTCTGCCTGAAAGATTTCACTGAGGGACTTAAGCGCGATCACACGCGCAGGATGTTCTTCTTCTTCTACATGTATAGTCTCAGCAGACTGAGACCTACAACTGGCGCCTCTAGTTGCTGCCCCCTACAGGTTAATCATAGTTAAATCTATCATTTCATCTGCTCACCATTGAGGAAATGATGATATACAAAATATTGCTATAGGTACTGAGGTTACAAAGAATTAAACATATACTTGAAAATACATTACAATACGATAATTCCATTCATTTTCGTTTTGTTTTCCCCAGACAGACCTTTTTCAAACAACACCTATGACTGTGTAACTTAAGATCTTAACCCGAAAGGCAATAGAAAATAACAGTAAATTCTACCAATGTTTGATAATGTCTATGATATTTGGATTTTTGGAGTAGCATCATATATCTACTTGAATTGTGATATCCTTGTTCATCTGCCACATTACGATTAAAGACACACATATTATTTTGTATAATAAATTGCAAGAATACTTTATTCCAAATAAATATGTCAAGATGAGAAAATAAGTTGGCATTTCATACAAACCAAAAGTAAACTGGTAAACTCTGGGAAATGTTTACAACATACAGTATATATTATGAAGTAGATGATTATAGTGTTGTACCTCTGTGTTGTAAGTCTCCTTATCAGAGCCTGATGAGTTGTGTTAGCAATCAGTGTTAGAAAAGAGCCATAAAAGGTTCAGAGATCAGTCAGCCAAAGTTGAAAAAAGAAATGTTGCTAATTATATTATTTAACTATGCAAAATATGACAGTGTGCATCTTAAATCATACTGTATGTGATCAGAATTTGATAACATTTATTAAAAAATAAAACATTTGTCTTCTAAATTCGCCTACAAAATGCCAAACAACTGCACAAGTTTTTTACGATATATGACATCAAGGGGTCAGTGTGTTATATTATGAAAATGTTTAGCGAAATATCTTTTTCTGCTTCACAGCAATCTCCAGCGGTTCCATGGCTTCAGGACTGACGTCTGCATAGAGCGGTTTTTTGACGTGTCTCCAAACCACCAAAACAATCCGAATGGCAAACAGCACAGAGGCTAAAGCCAGCAGCACAACTAAAAGAAGAAAATCTAGTTAGTACAGCTTTTAAAGAGATATTTGTGGTCACTAAGATTTATGCTATCTAGCCTTGCATTTTTGTACACACACACACATCTATAAATATATATATATATATAATATTTAGATAATATTTAAATTGAAGATTAAAAGGAAGAATTGATATATATAATCCACGCAATAAGTAGTGTTTCAAATATATAAGTGCTTCAGGTCTTATCATTGTTGTTCATTTAGTTAATTTGGAGTTTTCTTCAGTGTCATACCAATGAAGATGCCGTTGCGGCTCGGTGAATTAGCATCGTAGTTTTTGTCCAGGTTTCCAGACAGTGCCCAGATCACAACAGGGTAGATGATGAGGATGTACCGCACATGCTTGTCAAGGACAAACGTTTCCAAAGCGAACCTGTGATCAACACGCAGCACAAACACATTACTTTAGGATCTCACTGATGATTTTGCATACTTCTTCTCTAATGAAGTGAAAGGTACTTACCACACAAGCAGCACAACAGCCAAAGTAGAGTATGAGATGGTGGCAGCATCCGTTGGGGACATGTTTGCATCATAAGTCAGAACAATGGTCAGGTTGATTAGTGTTGCAATGGTTGTCCATGTTGTATATATCATCACACCATTCTGAACCTGATGGTATTAAGAGTGTTTTTTAGTTTAATACATTCATTGTACAATTAAGCCACATTATATTAACTACATGTGAACAAAATGGACATGCCACATGCAAGATTAAAACCTTAGTGTATACACTTAATAATGCAAATTCTGTACATTTGTCATACTAACCAGCACACGGAGGAGCCACAGCTCTGCATTGTGGTATTTCTTGAGCCAGGCTCCATAAATATGAAGTCCATGGCACGTGAAGCATATCATGGAGTAGTTTGTGCAGATGACCAGGAAGAGAAAAACCAGTGCGGCAATCATCTCTCTTAGGCAGAAAACCACACATTTAATGTTGCTGTTTGGAAAAGTTTCTATTTATTTAAATTAATATTTCTGGGACATTAACCAAAACTGAGACTCTTACCCTCTGTCCCAAACAAGCAGCCAGCCAATATTGAAACACAGATTGAGGCACCAGCTAATGAAGAATCCGTAAGGCAACACAGCAGGGCTGCAGTAAACGTAGCCATAACCATTCCTACAAGAAAAAAGAACCACAGTTGATCTTTAAGTTTCTGAGTTGGTGAAAATGTAGACATCCGCAGAACAGTCAGTTTAGGCAACTACACTTTTCTGTGGCTTTTACAGCAGCTGACACGTCCTAAATTTGTTTCACATTTGTTATTCAAAAAAGGGATTGCAAAGATATAAATTGCTATTTGCACCTTAGGTTTAAAGGTTTACAATAATGTTGAGGTTTTTAACAAGACAATATGAAAACGTGGCCGCTACTTTCTGCAAAGTCCCACAAGGATGTAGATAATCATTGCAGTCAGCCAGACGTAGATGACACTCCATATGTTAAAAGTCCATCCTGAAGGTGTGAGCTGGGTGTCAAACACAGCAGACACATTGGCTGTAGTGGTATCATAAGGACCTAAGGAGAAATAAAATGCAAAACAATTGTGAGAATGGAGAATTAATGGTTAATTAACATCCTTTTAACTGAAAGATGGTTAACAAATCTTTGACTTACCAATTCCAACTACAGACAACCCGTTGAATGCCAAACTTATTGCATAGCCGACAACAGACACCACTATCGCAGCAAGACGTCCAGGATTATGCTTTCCCATTGTGGTCTACTGTGATTAATGAAGATTATTGTTTTTTGTTAAAGCTGCACATATCCTGTTGAAGAAGATAAATTAAGGCATTACTATGGATATACAGGGTAGTTCCCCATTTACAGATTCATTCTTTTGTATGTTTTACTTTGCTCAAAGAAATGTGCTTGAGTGGAAGACTCGTAATCACTTCCAACTTCATTAGTGATAACCTGCATTCGAACGTGATCCCTGACCTCCCTGAGCAGTGCAGCAGGTTATAAAATACACAATGCAGCATGTTTCTCATAAATCCTCAAATTTTTTGAAACCTTTTTCTGACTATTTTCACTATAAACACCTAAAAAGAAAAAGCCTATCATTCTAAGTACAATTCAAATTTCAGTAGACTTTTAAAAAAGAGTCATATTAAGCTTGTGTCGCATCAGAAAGGTCCACATGCCACTACTGCATGCTGGGTTTCCTCCAGGATAATATAATTGGCTGCAAAACAAAAAGAGTACCCACATGATAAAGACTACATAAAGTCAAACAAGACCTACCTCTCTCTGCCCAGCGTGAGCTTAGTCATAAATGTGAAGAACCAGAATAACTGTGCTGAGGGAGGGGGACTGCTTATTTAAAAGAATAGCTAGTTGTGTAAGCGTGAGGTTTACGACCACTCAAAGCATCACGTGCACGTCTTATCTTGTATACATTTCGGCCACGGTGCAGTGAGTAATAAAATGAACTGTCAACATTTCCCCCTTATGATCCATGATTATGGAACACATCCATGTGTGACTCCTGAATGAATAACACACATTTTGTGTAAGCTTGTTTTTAACATGAGCATAAACACAATTGTCATATTTGAACAACAGAGACATTGACAATTGTTTGTCAGGTGAAATGGGAATTTCAGGTTTAACCCTTTAAGTAATCCTTGTGTCTGACCAGGATTAAAATTAGACAAAGAGCAGTAGTAGATTTTGCTCATACTTTTTCAGATTTTGTTTCAGACAAGGTCTACAAACACAATTCGCACAACAGAGCGTGTGGAATTCATAGTGGACATACAGTTATTTGTGTTATTGATGGCATAAGTGGGTGGAGGTCTCTAAGGTCTTGTCATCAGGGTTTGTTGGTCATTCCCCGCTCCAGGCTTAAAACTAAAGCTTGGGACAAACCTGAAGACTAGCTGAAACATAGAATACTGGAAGTTAGCAAAGCCGAGAGGAAGAAGAAGAAGGATGCCGGGACAGAGAATGTAACTGCAGGTATTGGCACCAAACACAGGAAGTCATTATTACAAAGCTACGGATAAGGTATGAATGATCAGTCCTTTTATCCATCTTTATCATTATTCATCACCTTTAATGATCCTTTCTTAGTCTTTATTTTTTCATTGCTACATATCCTGAACCACGTGACCTACCAAGGGCATTATTGTACTGTTTGATTTAACAGTTGTAGTATTTGTTATCTCTTATATATCACAAATCATTCAACAAAAGCATAATAATTGAAGGATAAATAATATTTATTTTGAACAGCATACAAAACAAAAGTCAAAATGCACGGGGGAATAAAACGATAGCCAAAAATGTTCATATTTGTATGAGTAATACAGGTGAAATTAACTGTCCACACTATTCCACAATGAGTACACAATGTACAGACAATGCAAAATTATAATTCAGCATTATATCATATTTATAGTGTCTCCAAGACAAAACTCATCAGCTACAAAGCATTTACAAATACATCTCATACAGAAACAATACTGCGGCAATACAGAGAGGTTCATCATCCAAATATTCATTCAGCATTCTCACTTAAATATCGTTTTCTGTTTCTCAGCGATCTCCATCGGCGACATGTCCTCCGGGCGGATGTCTTCATAAAATGGCTTTTTGATGTGCTTCGAGATGACCAAAAGAACCCGTGCGACAAAAATGACACAGGCTACAGCCAACAGTGCAGCTATAGTGGACAGAAAATATCAGAGGGAAACATTAGTGTGCATACTGTCTGTCCCTTATTGCAAGTTAATTTCCTGTGTGTATTTAACTGCACATTTTTTTAAATCATTCACAGTCCATGCAACAGTGAAGGTACAAAACTATCCAGGTGATGTAACTGAGATTGAGTAAGATGTAAGTTCCTCACTGATGAAGATGTTATTGCGAGTAGGATCTGCAGCGTCAAAATTCTTTGTGAAAACCCCCGTCAGTGCCCAGATCACAACGGGGTAAATGGAGAGAATGTACCTCACGTGTTTGTCGAGGACAGAGTTTTCCAGGAAAAACCTGTCAGAGATCCAACACGTTTGCACCAGAAATGTGTTTTTTATTAAAGGTATACGTTTATTTTCCCCCCTCGGCTTTGCACTTACCACACAAACAACGCTGCAGTCAAAACAGAGAGTGAGACGGTGGCAGCGTCCGTCTGGGACATGTTTGCATCACTGGTCAGCACGATGGTCAGGTTAATTAGGGATGCAATGGTTGTCCATGTTGCATATATAGCAACACCATTCTACACCTGCAATAGAGACCACAGAAGAGACTTAGATGCAGACACATATGCAGGGTATGTTTTGAAATAAACACGTTATGAGAACAGAGTAGGCACAAAAGGTGTTGCTGGGAGGTAGCAGGTAAACTTGCAATTGAGCGGCCATACTAACCACCACACGGTGGAGCCACAGGTCTTTTTTGTGGTATTTGCTGAGCCAGGCTCCATAGTTGTGGAGACCGTGGCAGGAGAAGAATATCATGGAGTAGTTAGTCAAGGCAATTAGGACGAGGAAAGCCAGTGCAGCAGGCATCAACCTTTGATAGTGAGGAGAAAAAAAATAATGTGATGCAGAAAAAATCTAAGCATTTCAGTCTTGATGCTTTCCAGTAACATACTTTTTTTTTTTTAAAGGGGGAAGCTACACATATAGCCAAGGGTCACACATCACACAAACCGTTGCCTCATATCTGCACAACATCTGACACTATCTATCTGTAAACCCTTGGAATAAAGAAAATGCATTCATTAGATGTTGTGTGTACAGAATAGACAGAAATAACAATAGTAAAATTCCAGTATG
This sequence comes from Nannoperca obscura, assembly GCA_036024295.1. NCBI lineage: Eukaryota > Metazoa > Chordata > Actinopteri > Centrarchiformes > Percichthyidae > Nannoperca > Nannoperca obscura. Next base: position 21,703 of record JAVQJL010052570.1, read on the forward strand.
GAGAAACAGAAGGACACACATCCATTTAAAGTAGCTGTATGTCTAAAATAAACAGTATTCTTTCTATATTCATTCATTTAAAATGTGCTACCAATACACTTAAAACCAATTGTTTGCCTGTAACAAGTAACTGAAGATGTGTTTCTCAATATTGTAGAATGAGTTTAGCTGAAAATTACGCTTGGTATGAAAAAAAGATCTCATCTCACTTTCTGTCCCACAGGAACAACCACGCAGTGTTGAGGCCCAGATTCAAGCACCAAGACGCAAAAAATCCATGCGGCAAAACAGCAGGGCTGCAGTAGACGTAACCGTAGGCATTCCTTAAGAAAGAATTCACAGAGGTAAATGTATACTTATATTTTATACAGCGTACCAAACAGCCTACAGTCTATGAGACAAAGACAAGCTTTATAAAAAATGTACTTACTTCCTAAAGATGCTGGAGAAGATGTAGACCAACACTAAAGCCAGGAAGATGTAAATGATCGACCAAATGGTGAAGGTCCATCCTGATGGTGTAATCTGGGTTACAAACTCATCAGATATATTAGCAGTGGTCTCCAAAAATGGATCTGGGGGACAGAAATTTTAAAAACCACAGAGCTGAACAGATACAGTGTAGGTACAAAATGAGTGTAAAATGTTATTTTGACACACTTAAAAGGTCAAACATTATTGTTTACAGTTTTATATTACATGACAAAATTTTAAATCAATATAGCTTTAAAACTTGGACTTACATATTCCCGGCCCTGCCAGAGCGGTGAACACCATAGTGACGATGAAGAAAAGCAAAGCCAGCACTATGGCAACCACAAGGCTGATGTTGTGTCTCGCCATTGTGGATAAGTCAGCTTATCTAAAAACACAAGTATTACAAATTAAAACGCCCATTTTAAAGTAAAAAAAACATAAAAATGCTACATAAGTCCAAGTTGATCATTAAGATCAGTCGGGCACCAGGCACAGTAAAGACGCTCTGACATACTGTTTATGGTGCCTTTTTGACTGAAAGCAGTGACAGTGCAACACAAAGACTGCTGCTGATGAGGGGCCCTTTGTTCTTAAAAGAGCTGGTTGTGTAACAGCCAGACTTTTATGGCCCTTCAGCACGTGTATGTTTGACACTTATACCATCAAAGTTTATGGACTCCCTGCCTGTTTCCTTTGTATTCAAATGATGGACTAAATCTTTGAATCAGTGAAAAGAAATAAAAAATGCTGTTACCTAAGATTAATGATTCTCTGTTTCATAAGTGAGTTACGCAATAATAAACATTTATAAAAGCTACCTTTGCCCCAGTAGTCATGTTTGGTAACAGGTCTTTATCACCGATTCACGTGAGTTTGTGGCCCAGCAGGTGTGACCCACCTACATAAGATAACCTGTTTAGCTGCTTTTGTTTTGTGCCTGTGTGCTCGTTTTCTTTCTTTTTGTAGCCATTAGATTTACTTTCCAACAACAGTCACTTCAAACAGAGGCTCTGACCCAGGGGCCCCGGTGTCATTATAAATTAAAACTAAGACCATAAACTTATATTGTCTACAGGAAGGAATATTTGAAGCTATTATCAATGTAATTTAAATGTTTTAATAAAAACATTTAATAAATTTACTCTTCCGGCAATGCCAAATAAGGATTTTAGGAATGTATTATAGACAGAAATTGCATTATAAGTGTGGGTATAGGTGATGAGGATCTTATAATAATCTATTATATATTATAAAACATTTTGTCGATGATTCTTCTGTACTTTTAGTTCTATATGCAGGATCTTTAATTGTAATTGAGTACTTTGACACTGAGGAATTACCACTTTTTCCTTTATCTCACTCTTCTTTCTCTTTGTGATTAAAAGGCCGATCAGCTACAATCAAACCACCAAATCAGCTATATAAACAATTAAATTAATTAAATACATTTACTCAAGTGTTGTATCTAAGTTCAATTTTGAGGTATTTGTAATTTAGTACTTCCATACTTCTACTTCACTTGATTCCAGATATTATATATTTTACTCTACATAGTTATGTCACAGATTCGGATTTTACATAAAAACATATGATGACCACACAGAATATGACACTGTTATTGTTAAACTAACTATGAAGAAGGTAAAATATCCTCTATTTTAGCCAGCTATGACATTAAAATGTATTTCATAATTTCAAACATCAGTTATAATAAGCCAGTGATATAAGAGCTATAACTCTCTAACAGGGTCATTGTTCATGCTCCTGTTTAGTAACAGCAGTTTATCACCTGATCAAAGGCCTTGTCACCAAGCAGGTATAGGACCAGAGTCTGCTTCTTTTACGAGTAGTGAGTTATGAGTTATGAAATGTTGACTCACTTTAAATTTAAACTTGAAATACAAAGTTATGACTCCACATCTTACCTGTAGGTTACATTTGACTGTTTACATTTTCAGTGGAAAGTTGACTGAAGTGTTGTACTTAAGCACGCTTGAGTTTCAATCATTATGTAAATGTTCTGCCTCTAAATTTAAGAGAAAATATTTTGAGCTTTTTGTTGGTTCACCTGAGACTAAAGTTACTTGTTGCTTTGACGATACCACTCGAACCTTTAGCTAAAGTGATTCAGTTTCCTCCGAACCTCAAAATAAACACTTCTATAAAAAGAAAACACTGCTAACTTTTCCAAGATTTATTTTTGATCATGTATACAAGACAAGAAGCCCGTTTTTGTTTTGCAGTTTCCCAAATTTGACCATTTTTTGAAACAGGACTTAAAACGTATTTCTGAACGCTGGTCAGGTTGGTGATGAAACGATGGACTCAGTCTAAACTGCTAAAACAACATTTAACATGAAACATTTCAATTCAAGCTGCACATTTCTGCACACCTCGGGAACCCACAACAGTCTTCTGTAAACATTAACACGTGGCCAAAACTTTTTTTGGGGGGCGGGGGGGGAATTATGTACAGTCTTTTCAGCGTCATCAGTCTTTTACCGTCCCACCATCAGCTACCAGAACCGAGGAAGCATCCTCGCGTCCTCCTGCCGCTGCGCCTCTGGGCAGTACCTGCGAGTGTGCGCGTGGTCCCCGGTGGCTCCACAGGTGGGACAGGTGTAGTTCCAGAGGATGGGACAGGTGACTTTCCCGTCCTCTGATTTCAGCCTGTGCGACCGGTACACTCTTGCAGACTCCCCGTTCTGCTTACAGAAGCGACAGAAGAAAGAAGGAGCCCCGCTGCAGCTGGTGTCCGAGAGGCTGCTAACCGAGCTGCTCTTTGTGGAGTTTTCGCCGTGGTCCGAGCCCCCCCGAGGGGCTTGGAGGTGGTTGCGCGGCGCCGCCTCTTCTTTCTTGGGCCCCTCGGCGTGTCTGTGGTCCCCATCACGCTCGTCGCACAGCTTTTGCAGCAGCCTGCCCAGGTCCATGTAGTCACGCCACATGTCGAAGCAGCCGGAGAGGACCCCAAGTTGTCTTTGCGATGTTGACATTTTTGGAGAAAAATTGCGGAGAGTTTGTTCGTGCGTCGGAGCCTACAGGGGATTTATAGACGTCGGGATATTGCTGAAAATGTGCAACAATGTATAGGCAAATGGTTGACAGGTGTCTGGAGAGAGAAAAAATTACAAATTGCAGTTTTGAGGCTTTAATCCCAGAACGTTTGGGTTGTATGTCTGCCAGGTGCCATCATCACCCGTCTTGAAAATGATCCGAAAATAAAACCAATAGCCGAGATAACAAACACCGCAATATCGCATTACGTTTTGAATGTAAGGCAGACAGGTATTATGACACGAGTTTATGGATGGATTCAGATATGTTCCATCTCTCAAAACGCATGTATTATGACTGACAACACAATAAGTGTATTACACAATAATACACAACAATAATATAAAAGAGAATTAACACGACAAATTGGTGTTTTATGAAATCATGGTTTCATGGTGTGTGTACCAAATAAATAGGCTGTGGTTTGTTGGGCATGTTGTGCTTTAAGTGCTGGAGGATCAGACAGAGTTGATGCTATGTATGACTTTGGTGTTCAGCAATAGTCATGCACCTGCAAAAAACCTGATCTCATCCTCCCCCCACACCCAGACACACGCACAGACGCACACGACCCAAACCTAAATGCCATCATCAGATACAAGCAGAGGCTCGAAAACAAAACACCAGGCTGAAAAGCAACGTTGCAACAAGGCACATGGCAACTAGGATGAACCGACACTGGAACAAAGGAAGCCGACCGGGTGGGGGGTGCAGGTGGGGAGATGGGTGGGGACGCTCAGGTGAGGTGATTGCAAGGAAAATAGGAGTGGCAGGATCTGGAATGACAGGGGAAAGTCTGCGGGTGTCCTGTGGAAGGCTTGAGGATGACAGGTCTGGGGATCTGGAGGAACACAACCCGGGAGAGAAGTGGCGGCAGAAAGGGACTGCGAGGCAAACTGGGACACAGAGAGTAACTGCAAACTGTTACCCGTGTTTACTTTTATGTTTGACATGTGACCATTATATGAGTGTTATAATGTTGTTACATTGTTTTCCTTATTTTTATTTCTAATGTTTGTAAATTGTATTCAATATGATTATCATGAAATCGGTGTAGCTTATAATTATTACGAGGATATGATTATTCATATTTTATTGTGTCTGTCTGTCGTCGCTGCTGCGCGTGTTCACGTGGGCGTTTGTGACGTTTGTTGTTGTGTTGTCTGCGTGGCTGCACTGGCGAGACGCGTGATGGCCGCTGGCGCCGGAGCACCTGGCACACTTCAGAATAGTAACATTGTCAGAGGTCAATACAACTCACTCACGCACACCTGCACTCGGCCCTGCTCGTTCACAGATCTGAGGGGCCGACGGATGTATTCAGCCCCCCTCTTGAAGTTGTCCTTGGCACGGCGACTTTTTTGAACGCATGGCTCCATCTACGTGCCATCCCCTGCACACACACACACACACACACACAGGCCGTTTTTATAACTGCGTGCTGTGCGCATTTCCACTGCGGCTGTGTCTTAAATGAAAGTTTGCACCCAGCGTAGTGTTGCCGGACAGTTTGTTAGTCAACACGCGTTGTGTCTGGTGACTGTGTAGCCTATTACACGCTTACAGCAAGTGTACAGCATGTTTATGTGGACGGCGGAAGCTGTTTTTGCGACTATTTACTAATAACAGAGGAGTTGCGTGGGTGGGGCGGAGTGTAAACAAGTGCGGGGGAGTTGTGGAGGGGGGGAAGCGCTTAATATCACGCGCATGCGCAATACCATACCGGCGACGGCAGTACGAACGGTGGCCTAGCGAATAAGGGGATTATAGAGCCCAATTTGACAGGTCAGTTAATAATAATTACATGTCTTTAGGAGTATACGTGTATTAACGCGTTACAATCATACGCTAATTTAATTCTTAATGTCAACAGCATTTGGAAAATATAGGTTCGTCGCTTGAGCTAATACCGTTAACGTTGCGTTTCAGAGCTAAGGTTAGCTAATTCAGCTAGCCAGTGTTGACCAGCTAGCTTTCGGCAGTATATTGTGCTAACAACGGCTGTGACATTAGCTTGCTAGCTGACTAAGTGTAGCCTTCCCGTGGACCCGCGTTTCATTAAGTTAATATTGTCTTGTGATTTGCTGATTTGCGAATTGATGCGGGGAAACAGCAATTGGGATTATGAGATAATGATATGTTTGGTTGTGTATTAATCACGCAGTTTTAAGACACAAAGCTAACCAGCTAGTATCCTTCGATGCCCCATTTGTTGACCTGTGATTGCTGAACGGAACGATGCCCTATTTAGTTATGTAAACTACTGTTGAAGTTTCGAAATAAACGCAGCTACCTCAGTCAGTGACTGTCTCGATAATCCTTAGATTTGACACAAGCAGACAACTGATGAAGAGCGCCCTATTCACAGCTAACTCAAATATACTTGGGGCTAAACATACAATCATGTATGTATTGTTATACACTTGGTGGTATAACAACGGTTTTGCCATCTATCAGTACAGTATTCAGTTCAGTTTAAAAGATTTTCTCCACACCTTATCCAAGTCGGTCTACACAACATATATGTCTGCGTCTTCCTAGGCTACACAATGAGTCAGGGTAAGGACAATGCACGACTCAAGAGCTACAAGAACAAGTCCCTCAACACAGATGAAATGAGGAGAAGGAGGGAAGAGGAAGGCCTACAGCTCCGTAAACAGAAAAAGGATGAACAGGTGAGAAAAAATGTGGAGGAAGTAATTTAGACCTCCTCAGCGGAAGATGAGTTTTAATATGCTTGATTGGTGAGTGGCGGTCCAATTGTCCCCAAGGTAAACTGAAGTCTGAACAGTAATGTCAGGGAGTAAAGATGAACCTTGGGTGTGTTTCTAATGGTGAAGAGGAAAGATACTTAGAAAGACCAAAAACATTTATTTAGATTTAATATTATTCTATTGCAGCTCTTTAAAAGGAGGAATGTTGCCACAGTGGATGATGATGGCATCCCGGAGGATGATGGGATGGCGGACAGCGGCTACCTGGAGTCCCAGGCAAACAACTTGGACCCACTCATGGTAAGAAGAGAAACATTCCTGAAACCAGTCGCTGATGCTAATAGAAAGAATCCTGCTATCCTTCTACACCATTCAGTCGATGACACATGAAGTCGACTGTGACTGCATGTCGTCTGCGTTTTCTAAAATCTCCGTCTCTGTGCTGTATAGGGTGGGGTGATCTCTGAAGATATGACTCAAATGATCTTCTCCAGTTCTCCTGAGCAGCAATTAATAGGCACTCAGCGCTTTAGGAAGCTCCTTTCTAAAGGTAAGGGTGCCGTACGTGGCTGTATTTCCTCATAGATACTTTTCTCTACAGTGGCACCTGCATGTGCACTTGATTTTTACTAGGGCTTATTTGAAAGTCTTTAGCGTGATAACTTTTACATGTTTCATGCATAATTACATACATTATATAACGGAAATCAGTCACACAGGCAGTTTTCTTCAACTAAATTATTTGCAAAAACTGCCACTCCAACTATTTTCACTTCAGTTTGACTATGATACACTTTGTCATCATTTTGAATACTATTTCAATAATATTTAATAATATTTGAATGTAGCGATATCAAGATGTTTCTGCGATAAGTATCGCTATATTCATTTTCTCCCTGTTATTCACCTCTACCGTATGTCTTACACAGAACCCAACCCACCCATCGATGAAGTCATTGCCACTGCAGGGGTGGTGGAGCGCTTTGTTGAGTTCCTGAAGAGGAGAGAAAACTGCACATTGCAGGTACGTTTCCTCAGTGTGTCTCAGCAACGATGCAGGTGTGCACAAGCTGACTAAGCTGGAGGGGCTTGAAGCTGCTTTGTCTTTCTTGCAGTTTTTTTGCTCTTGCTATGAACTCTTCCTGCACTAACAATGAATGTCAAATACTGTATGTGTTGTGTGCGGTGCAGGTGGAGAACATTTAACATATTTATCAGTTTTAATTTAACCTAAGTAATGAATATGTAATAAATGAATATATTTTGACTATTGTCTCAGTTTGAGGCTGCATGGGTGTTGACCAACATTGCATCAGGAACATCCCACCAGACTCGGGTGGTGATCCAGGCAGGAGCTGTGCCCATTTTCATAGAGATGCTCAGCTCGGATTTCGAAGACGTACAGGAACAGGTAGGGAGCATTCAGATGTTTTTCTGGTCGTCACTTCTACCGTCAGTCACTTAAACATATTCTCAAATGTTTAACAACATATATTTAGTATAAAAGATAGTCCTGTCGTCAAATGTTGTTCATTGACTGACCTGAATTATTGCTTTGCCCCTCAGGCAGTGTGGGCCTTGGGAAATATAGCAGGAGATAGCACAGAATGCAGAGACTTTGTCATAGACTGCAACATTCTGCCTTCCCTGGTGCAGTAAGTAGCAACTCATTGTCTTCCTCCTAAATCTTTTTATTACGACGAAAATAAAGAGCGGCTTTGATCATGTATCCCCGGTAAAACATGCTCGGTGAAACTCCTTTTGCAGGTTACTGGCCAAACAGAATCGTCTAACGATGATGAGGAATGCAGTGTGGGCGCTCTCAAACCTGTGCAGAGGAAAGAACCCACCTCCAGACTTCACTAAGGTAATTTGCCAAGATAAACATATTGCTATGACAACCGCACACCTCTCACTTTGCTACAGTACATCATATCTAACTTTTCAAGGTCACAAGCTGTAAGAAGTTGCTTATATTTAAACTGGAAACGAGCTTATATTTAAAAAGGGTGGAACTTAACTTTAAACCAACCTGTTCCCTCCATAACCCCCCCCCCCCCCCCCCCAGGTGTCCCCGTGCCTCAGTGTGCTGTCCTGGCTGCTGTTCGTCAATGACACAGACATCCTGGCTGATGCATGCTGGGCACTCTCCTACCTATCTGATGGCCCCAATGACAAAATCCAGGCTGTTATTGACTCGGGAGTCTGTCGCAGGCTGGTGGAGTTACTGATGTAAGACTTTAAACACGCACTGTATACTTTAGCTGTGTTTGTAGTCTGACAGTGACAACGTTACTGTCCCATGTGTACCGTTCGTCACCGCTAAATTGGGTGTGATCATCTAGATGTGTTGTGAATACTGTCAGGCAGTATTTAAGTTCGACTAATGATTCAGTAGCTGGGACAAACTGCCGGAAAGACTCATAAGTCCATATTGTATTTCCATAAACTCAAGTCGCTGTAACGGCATACATTGCAACCGTCCTTAAACCGGAGAGCAAAACATTTTAACTCATCAACTTCAAGCTTGGGAAACAGCACGTGACTGATCACACATCACAATCCTCCTGTGTTCCAGGCACTCTGATTATAAAGTTGTATCCCCTGCACTGCGAGCTGTTGGGAACATAGTCACTGGAGATGATCTACAGACGCAGGTAACGGCAGCATGTACACACACGTGAAGCTATGCTGCTTTTGAATATTTATAGATGAATATGTCTGACTTTGTAAGTTTTGTGTGATTGCCTAGGTGATTTTGAACTGCTCAGCTCTGCAGTCCCTACTTCACCTCCTGAGCAGCCCCAAGGAGTCCATCAAGAAGGAGGCCTGCTGGACCATCTCCAACATCACTGCAGGGAACCGAGCACAAATACAGGTGTGTGTATGTCTGTGCGGCATCCTGAAGAAATAAACTGGTTTCCTTACAGATCTTGAAAATTATAATCTAATCAAGTCTCCCCCCCCCCCCCCCTCTTTGTAGATGGTGATAGATGCAGGTCTGCTGCCTCCTCTCATCAGTATCCTGCAGGTAGCAGAGTTTCGCACAAGGAAGGAGGCGGCCTGGGCCATTACCAATGCCACCTCGGGGGGCTCTGCAGAGCAAATTAGGTAATACAGCTGATGCAGTTTAACATACAGTATACAACCAGTGTGTACAGTATTAGGTCTCACATTAACATTTAGCTCTAATGAGAATTAATGCTCATAAAGGTACATCCCAGCTCTGCAGCGTTTTATTTAGGGCATTGTTTCATAATTCCAAGGTGGCTTCAAGGCTCTAAAAGCTTGTGCTTTAAAACTGACAAACATGAAAAAATGTGAAAATAAATCCACAAACATTATCCAAAAACTGCATACAGGCTGCTCATGAGCGATTACTCCTAATTAATCAAGGCAGTAGAGAGACTGCTGTTTTATTTTTTTAAATTGTGGTATAATGACTGTGGTGTTGTTTTATCAGGTGTGGGTTACTGTTTACACTGTGAAGCCATTGTTGAGCCTTTATTTGCTGTGAATGAGTAATAAAAGTTCTGTTCTGTATCTGTGTGTGTAATTCCCTCTGCAGGCACCTGGTGGACCTTGGCTGTATAAAACCCCTGTGCGACCTGCTCACACTTATGGACTCCAAAATAGTTCAGGTGGCTCTAAATGGCCTGGAGAACATCCTGCGACTGGGAGAGCTGGAGGCCAAGAGGGGAGGAGGCATCAACCCTTACTGTGCACTCATTGAAGAGGCCTATGGTAAGTGTACACACAAACACACACACACACACACACACACAGTTAAAATGATTACATTCATGCCGCTTACATTTAAGCAATTCTACGTTTGCCTACTGCAACATTTAGTATTTTTTACATTTTGGGGCAAAAATGCAGGTACGTAAACAAGGTAATGACAAATGGTTTTACAAGTTCGTTTTCCGATACACTGAAAGAAGTAGAACGTTTTAGACACTTTTTTAAGTGGTAACCAGCATAAATGTATGTAATGATGGACCTCAGCGTGTTAACTTTTCTAAAGGCTTTGAAGCCTCATCAAGTCAAGCTTTGCCCTGAATTAACTGCAAATACAAACACTTATTTTCATCATTCATCATCTGCCAATACTTTTTTCAGATAATGAATTCCAGAAAATGTCAGAAATCTTTTTTTCTCCCAAATGTGCCGTTTCCCAGAGGCCAAGGTGACATCACTGGTCCAAAATCCAAAGACGTTCAATTAACAGGAAAAACAGAAAACCAGCAGATCCTCACATCTGAGATGCTGGAAACAGACGTTAGACAGTTTAACTTGACAAATGAGCCGGTTATCAATCAGTAAGTGCTGGTAGTTAATGATCTGCCAATTGAATAATCACTCCTGCACTACCTTCCTCCCTTCCTCTCAGGTCTGGACAAGTTGGAGTTCCTGCAGGGCCACGAGAACCAGGAAATCTACCAGAAAGCCTTCGACCTGATCGAGCGCTACTTCAACACTGAAGACGAGGACCCGTCTCTGGCTCCAGCCGTCGACCTGCAGCAGCAGCAGTTCCTCTTCCAGCAGTGCGAAGCCCCGATGGAAGGCTTCCAGCTATAATGCTAAATCCTCCCTCCCTCCGTGCTCCACCTTCATCCTCACCTCTGCCCCCCCCCCCCCCACCCCCCTCATCGTCAGAGAGAATGATTTAATCATTATGATTATGAAAAAATGTAACATTACAGGAGCACGTGTGTGCGTACGTGGGTAACATGGGTTAAGTTCTGCAGTCTTGTCAGCCAGTTTGTGAAGGTTTCACTCATCATTCTGTCTTGCGCCGAGCTCACCTGTGCGCCTGAACCCCACCTGCCTGCTCAGGCCCCAGCATTTCCTGCTAGCAGACTGTCCCTCTAACCTCGCCCCCATGTTTGAATTTCCTCCTCAGCTCATCCCGAACTAAAAGCACCTCTCCGTGTTGCCAAAGGATTGGCGACGCCCACCTCCGATCAGGCGGGAGTTTGTAGGACTGCACTGCTTGTCTGGTTGAAGCATTAATGACTCGCAAGACAGACAGACATGGACGTGATTTTTACCCCCCCTCCCACGCACACAGACACGCACACACATAGAGAAGAATGATCAAACCTAAACACTGGACTGACCATGAGACGTTGACCACGTTTAACTGTGGTCTGTTAGACTGAACTGTCCACATCGGGGCCATGTGGCCAGCCCCAACCCAAGGACTCAACTGACCTCTACGAAAGGCACTTAATCGACTCAAAAATAGAGGTCGAATTCACTTCCTCAGTGTCAAACCAGTCTGCTTGCGTTCCCTCCTGGATCTCATATCATGCATTCCTTTATCCAGTAATGGGGACTCTCCTCCTGCACAGGCTCCACCCTGAAGAGTTTAGACTGCGTCCCGCCTCTGGTGTGATGCAAATAACCCCATGGAACCATGGGAATTGGAGTCTTCCCTCGCACTGAGACAACTGGACAGACTTGGACAAGACAAAACAGACTATTTAACCCCCGGAATCTGTCCAGCAGCAGACCAGTGGGGATTTTTATTATCTCACCATAATTTCATTTCATTTGCAGCAGACGGACGCCTGCTCTTCGAGAACATACCGTAGTTTTGACATTAACTATTTAATTGGTTGATGACACGGCTCTTCCCTCCTCAGGAAGCGAGGTATAAAGAGGTGTGGTCTGAATCCTCCGTCTCCTTCTGGTATGACAAGGATTACAATGTACTTCACTGTTTACCCTTCCCACAAAGGGACTCAAGCAGATTGTGGACTGAAACTTTTAGCACACTAATTGCAATCAGTAGATTATGCTGCCTCAGCAAAGCTAGAAGTACTTTATTCTGACAAAGTAAATGAATCTTTTGGAAAAAGTGGCTGTGAGCAGTCTAAAACATGAGTTTCCAGCACACGTTCAGGTAGTATTTTCCAATTTGATCATGCCAAATCATCAGCTATTGGGTCTGAAGTTGGTCTTTTTTAAAAACATGGGTTTTTTTGTTGGTTTGCTGCCATGTTGCCGATGGTGTCGTAAATCTTTATTCTACAGGAATCCTTCCAGATCATTTCAACAAAAATCCAGATTAAAACTTGAAAATACTGGTGACCACCTTAGTTAGCAAAACTGAATGTTTGTTTACCAAGTCCTCTTTACATTGCTTACTTATGTCAAAATCTCTGCAAGAGATGACCAGCTCTACATGTTAATTACTGTTTGTTGTATTGAGTTTGTGCAGCTGTCCCCTGTTATGCCATTTGCATAAAAGCTGTTTCATGAACCAGAGTGTAAGTGAATTAGTTTTATTGTGCTGTAGTTAGTTTCTTATTTCTCTTAGTATTTTCTTTGATCAACTGTCTGCCCAGCAGTTCCAGTATCAATGCATTTGCAATTAACCGTTTGGTTGGCTTCAGACTTTATATAAAACCAGATCAGGCCATTAAAATCAGATGAGAATTCTTTTAGGATTACTTTATTGAACAATATATTTTGGTGCTCACTATACACAAACAGATGTCACATCAGACTGAACAAACCAATCCATCATCATCATCATCAGGACAGAACTGACCATTGTGCAGACAGATCACATCTAATCCACTTCTTGATGTTCTTTTAAGAAAGTTGAGAACCATTTGAAACCTTTCAGAGCTGAAATGTCCTCACAAGACAGCTAAAAAAATGTAAAAGGCTGTTGGCTCTGAGGCTAATTGAAATACAAAATGGGCTTTCTAAGGCATTTATGTTAAGGGTGTGTTGAAGGATTACTAGAAGCATAAATGGATAAAAACTTTATAAATACTGATGGAAAATGGAAACATTCTTCAACACACTCAACAGATGTCTTGTTTGAAAATCATTTTGCTGTGTAGGAAATGCAGGAGACAATTATATTACACCACTAGGTATGCTAGGGTTTCCACTCTCCTCTGGTGATCAAATTCTGACAGTCTTGTTTACTGAAAAAGGTAAAACCTCTGATGAATCTGTAGTTGCGCATTAAGCTAAATCTTCAGGCTGCAAAAGTACTACCAAGTATCAACTGCTATGTTATCTTTTGGTTCCTCTCTAGTCTGGTCATGGAGAGTACTGAAGATGTGATGTATACAGAGAGGAGGGGGTCAATATAGGCCCAATATGTGGGGAAAATGATAGTGTTGTCTCAGCCAGGTCAACAGCAGCCTATTTGTCTTTTTGTAGTTCATCCCTCCATCTCGCTTTCTTCTCCATGTTTTGACTCGTCAGGGACTCGTTCCTTCCTACAGCCTGCCACAAAAAGAGACAAATTACAGGTTAAGATATAGAAAATGTCAGATGTTCCACGTGATATTTATATTTACCCTGAGATGCAAAAGAAACATCTAGATTGTTGTCCCATTTCACATTGTTGTAAACCTTTCAACCAATGTTCTCCTTGTAAACAGATATTGGAGCAAAACACAATGCAGTCATCCACTGTCACTCACCCGTTTGCCTAAGAAGACCATCACCAGACAGGCCCCTATTGTGGCCCCCATCATCACATAGCAGGCTTTCACTCGGACTTTGTTTCTAGCAGCATCAATCATCTCAAACCTGTCGCACAGGCAGGTGCACAAACAAACATCAGTGTAGCCAGATATTTCAATATTTCAAAAAACAATTCTCACACACTAGGAAGAGACATGGTCGTCAAACAGCGTGGAACACGTCAACATGCCGACTGATATTTTGTGCTGTTTTTATGCTCAGCACGCCGTTAAAAAAGGAGCGTGCATGTGCCTCCATACAATGCCAGTAACGTCAACAATCACCAACAGCATTTCATGCTTCTCTCAGTCTCTTTGATGAACATTTATACAACAATTCTGTCATCTGACACTTTACACATTTGGGTCAACACAGGTAAGCATTTCTTTTTACCGAGTCATGGTTCATTGTGAGTGCTGGAGGTGGGAGGTCTGCAGTTTGTATGCATGACAATCAGGTATTTTATCGCTGCAGCAGATCAGATATGATCTCCACACCGACGTTAGGGACCACAGCAATTACCTCCACCCACAAAACAGACGCCTTGTTTGAACTGCAGCCGTCCTGGAACATTAGCACCACTGCTCATCTACTTAGTCTGCTCTGTCCTTGTGAAGCATCTTCACTAAATATGTTGAGAGGTCTGGCATAAACAGGAAGAGGCTACTTACGTAACAAACTCTGGTATCTGGTCTGCTGTCTTAAAGCGTCCCGCCCACACCAGAATCTTCTTGTCCACCTCTGAGGGTCTGTATCCTGGGAGTCTGAACCCGGCACGAGGTTCTGTATGAAAGAACAAAGCACACATTAATAAAAGAAAAAGGCAAAGACACTGTTTGAAAGTCCACACAAACTCACCTTAAATAAAATAAAGGGACATTTCACAAGCCCAAGTCATTAGCTCCATCACCCCACAATGTGAGCCCACATCCGGTGTCCCTCCTCCCTTTTGGACTAAAAACTTTAACTATGGCAACAACAAATTAGCCCTGATGTACATAATCCTCTGGCAGTCAATATGGGGACGTTGTTCTGAGAACTTAAAAATACTAGAAATGCCATAATAGATAAACAAATGAGCAATTTAGGTATAATGGCAAATTCACACCAGATCTCAGACATCTAACTGTATTCTGGATTGGAGGTAAAAAGAGCAAATGAGTTGTGGTACATTTTTGTGGTTAAACTGGATCATGGTTTGAGAGTGACCAAGACATTTTTTTTAAATAAAGCAGACATTCGTGAACCTGTGGGCCTACGATTCAAAACTCTACCTTGTGCGGGGGCTGCAGTTGGAGGCTCTGCTTTGGCCTCCGATGGCTTACTGCACATCCCTCTGTGGCTCCATGTTTCAGTGACCTGTCTGCACCTCTGACCTGTTGAGATATAAAATAAGTAAGAACATACAAGTGTATTGGACCTATGAGGAATCAACTAGCTATTTTTTTTATATTTTGGTTTCTCTGCTCAATCATTTGTTGTATAAAGTGTCAGAATCTTTAGAATATTGCACATCTCACGCCTGCTTCGTCCAGACATCCAATGAGATTCAACTTACTTCGACATAAAATACAGGCAGCAAATCCTCAAAACTGAGGGGCTGAAACTTTGCAAAAATTGTCATTTGTGCTTGTAAAAGGACTTAAATATTACCAAATAGA
Source organism: Nannoperca obscura (assembly GCA_036024295.1). Taxonomy (NCBI): domain Eukaryota; kingdom Metazoa; phylum Chordata; class Actinopteri; order Centrarchiformes; family Percichthyidae; genus Nannoperca; species Nannoperca obscura. Next base: position 37,109 of record JAVQJL010052570.1, read on the forward strand.
TGCAGTTTAATGTTCTGCTCTAAACATTTCAGCTTTAAATCATAACACAAAATCTCACAACAACCAGTGGTAAACAAACAAACAAGTACTTGCAAGACATCATATAGCGTGAAGGTGAATTACAATAAGTGTATAGCCAAAGTGCTGCCCACTTTTGTAATAAGACGTGTGTCAAGTTAACAAATCCAAGAAATATTGTATAATAATCATTAAAAAAAAAAGTTTGCAGATCAAAAGATTTTAGTTATGCTTTTCATGGGATGACTAAACCTAAACACGACCTACGCATTTAACAATACAGGAATTAGGCAGCAAAGTAACCTAGGTTCCTTGTCGAGTGACGCACCTTTCATAACAATGTAAGAATTAATTCAATCACAATAATCACAACTGCAGCTGCTAATTTAACGATAGCTACAAATGCCAAGCGAAAGTCTCGTGTGCCAGCGAGTTATTCATCAAGAGCAACATGGAAATTCAAGTTAGCGATACCAACCTATAAAGTTGCCAACGGAAAGGCGACATCTGACGAAATTCATGTTTTGTGTTAAAGTGAATAATGTACAACGTGCCAATCACGCCATTAAAACAGGCCGCAGCACTTCAGCTGCTGAAAGTCAACTAACTGCGTCTTTATAAACTCACAGAGGACCCGGCACGTACGTATAGGTGTCTGTGCCGTATGCCTGATCAAAATGGTCTGGTTTAAAATCGGTTTCCCCCTTCTCAAAGTGTTTATCCCCCCTCCCGTGGCTGGAGTTATAGCTTAAGTCCGGTTATGGTTTGTTCATGGTTAGGCATCATAAAGATGATTGGCTGGAGTTGAAGCTTAGGTTAAAGTAGGGATGAAACAAATCCATGTGCAACAGACACCAGAGCATTTCATCGTGTAACTATGATGTATCCAATTTGTTAGATGGTACGCTTGTTTATATAAATATATCGTTTCAAGTGATTCTGAGATAAATCTAATATTAGAAATAAATATGAGAAATATAATATGTGGTTTTATATTTAGCTCGACCGAGGTGGGTTTCTTTCAGGCACTCTCTTGAACAGTCACCCCGCGTCGTGTCTGGAGAGGACCCTGCAGTCCACTATGGCGGCGCCCGTTGGAACTTTAAACTGTGAGGACTTTTCAATGTTTCAGGTAAACTTAACGAGGGATTTGTCGATCTGTGTTAACTTGTCACGGGGTGAAGGAGATCCGAATCGTAACCGTGTGAAAGTTCACACATCGTATTGTTTATTTCCTATGTAAGCCAGTGACTGACTGACCCACCTGATCACTATTGCTCACACTGTGCTCTGAAAACAGGCAGCATATGGGTTAAAAGTTACAGATCTCCAGATAAACAAACCCGACGAGCATGTGATACCTGACCTGTTGAAGTTGTTTAAGCGTCTTCAGGCTTCACTATAGATACCTCAAACTTGCTTGCTTGCCATTCTCTGGATAAACTTCAATTTGTATTTTTATTGGAAAAATATCAGGGGAGTCACTTAATATAGATATGATAAAGGGCAGTAAATGTGCCAAACGTTTGCTCAAATGTGGGGCAAATTGAATACTGAAAGGTTTCAGAAACGTATTGCAATTATCAGCAGGTGTCCAAGCCAATTTGTGATCCTTTGGTTTTTAGTGCCTACATTTGTGCACAAATTTGACATATTTTATCAACCGGATCTTCCACTGTTTCTGTGTTGATTCCCTTTTGAGGTTTTGACAGAAAACTATCCGTTTATGGAGAAAAAGTCACCAGTTCCAATTTCCAGTTGTTTCTAAGACGACTCTCTCTGTTAACAAGATGTTTGTTTATAAATGTTACATATTGCAGTATAATATCAATTTTTTTGTAACCTTCAAATCATTGCTTTGATGATTTTACTAGAACTGATGGTGCTGACTGTCTCTTTGCCCCACTATGTGTTTCCCAGGAGGTCCTCAAGGTGATGCGCACCATAGATGACCGCATCGTTCATTCTCTTAACACCACCGTGCCCACCATCTCCTTCTCAGGCAAAGTGGATGCCACGCAAACATGCAAACAGCTCTATGAATCTGTGAGTGTCATGATTAGAATACATGTCTGTCTGTGTTTTGGGCTAAAACTTTAAAAGTAGTTCCTCCCATCTTTTTCATATCCTGAAGCAGTGGTTTTCCAGTATTAACCCAATGCCTTCCACAGATGATGGAGGCCCATCTGAGCAGAGACAAGGCTATCAAGTCCTGTATAGCCGAAACATCTGAGGTGGTGGGACAGCTGCGTGAAGAAAGAGCAAAAGACGGCGAAAACCTTGCCCTCATCAAACAGCTCAGAAAGGAGCAGACCAAAGTAAGTCCTGTTTCTAAGATTAGAGGGTTCCAAACACCGCAACGCTGTGAGATATGAGCCAGCCAAGGAGGTCCAAGACATCTTCATTTGGAGAGGATTAGGCTCAGTTCACCCATGTCACAAAACGTGCCCTTGTTCTGAGATATCCACCCTTGCACAGTTAATGAGGGCAGTCGTTTAAATTTGTGGTGCTCAAAGCATTAAAAAGTGACATTTAAAAACTCATATATATTTATTGAGCGAAAATCAAACATTCGTTAATGCATTTTTTCCCACTTCCTTGCCTCCAGTTAAAGCTCATGCAATCCGAGCTGAATGTTGAGGAAGTTGTCAACGACAGAAGTCTGAAGGTATGCTCACTGGTATCAGTAATTCATCCATAATGTCCTATAATCACACATAAATACTCTGTCGTTATCTTTTACGTTACTTGCTCCTGCTTTTGTTCAGATTTTCAGTGAAAGGTGCAGAATCCACTACACGCCTCCAAAGGTGAAGTGAAGCTCCGTCTGACGAGAGGAGCTGCTTCACTCGAGGCTCGAATCCAGTCTGGAGCTGAAACTGTGACGTGCTGCTGAGTCCGGACTGCAGGCTGTCCCCCGTCCAGACCACTGGGACCTCTTCTACAACACACTTATATTCCATTGGGATTATTGTATTGCATTCACAGCCGTGAAACAGTCCTCAGTGTGCTTCTTTAACGAGAAACGTTGTACAGAGTTTTTTTAAAAAGACAATGAAATGTTTTCAAGTGATGCTTGTTGTCTCTGATTGAAATCATTTGTGAGTCTTTTGAGGAATTCATTGTTTTCTTCATGCAAAGAATCAAAGTGGGGCAGTTTAATCCACTCTGTCTTCAATTCTCGAAAGGATTCAAGGCAAATTCAGGTCCAGACTGAAACACCTCAGCTGTCAGGTGGTCTGGCATTACGTTTTCTACAGACATTCATGTCCTAATGGCGATTCTCTCACTCTTCCTCCAGTGCCACCCACAGGTCGACATTATCTAGACAACAATATGAAGGATCGTCGTGACATTTGTTACAGATGTTAAAGTGCCACTAAGGGCCGCTGTAATAACTTTGAGGATCCTTAACCCTTAACCACAGCACCCCATCTGGTCAAAATGTGTATTTGTTCAACACTTTGGTTTAAAACTACATTCCTGCTAAATAAGGTGCATCAGCCTCAGCTGTACTTTGTGTTTATTGCTAATTAGCAAATGATGGCTAAGCTGGTGAACATAGTAAATAATACACCTGCTAAAGATCAGTATACATGTAACTCGAAGCATAACTGAGCCCCAGTTGCCTTTTGATTTTGCTTAGTTCAGATTTGGCAGACAGGATTTGGTTTCAGTGTATGTACCCTTTTGATCAGACGCCACAAATTCACTAATGTTGTAAGTATTTGATCACAATGAAGTTACAAATCTATATGCATGTTAAGGTTTGTGTAAACTAAAGGGATTTGATTGCCTTCTTCAATTTATTCATGATAATTTCTGCCAGCATCTATTTTAGAAATCAGACTTCACAAAAGAAAAGCAAATGCTGCAAATAAGAATCACAAGAAATGTATGTAGATTGTTTGAAGCTTCTTTTATTTCTTTAGAAAGTAGTGCATTCAACTTGCTCCTTTCCAACACCAAATATGTGTTAATACATTACACATAAAAAAAATATATATTGTAGTGTAGAATCATTTCAGATTAAAGAAGCAGAGCATTTTAATGCATGACAGTATTTCACTTTAAAAAGGTACGATGGTGCTGTCTTTTGTTTGTTTTGGCTCTACACCTTCCAGCGTATCCACTCCATCTGTTTCGTAGACACTCAGATGAATGTAGTCGTCTTCTTTTCCAACATGAACCTGCAGGAAAAAGGAAACTTGGACATGTAAACAGATGCGTTGGTCTGGATCTTGTGTTTCTGAACAGCGAGGGTCTTCTACCATCAGGGATGTTAAGATTTAACTGTCCTGCTACGAATTTGACATGACATTAGATTCAACTGGAGGTCAATTAATTCAATCTGTAAATTATACAAAGAAATAGGTCTGATGCTTTTAAACATTTTATTCAAACATCACAATATTATTTACCTTGATGAGAAAGTATTTTCCATTCACATTCTTCCTCCTGTATTGTGTCGCTGTGAATGTATCAAATGTCATGCCTGTTTTTTCTTCTACTTTGGGCTTCACCTTTATGAAGGAAATAACAGCAAATCCATAATCAAACACAGACCAGAGTATTGCTTATCAAGGTTTGAAGAAGGAAATTACTTTGAAACTCACCACATCACAAATGTCCTGAATTTCCTTAGTGGCATCCATGGTTGGACCAAATACTTCATTCACTTTGGCCATGTTATAAGGTTTGTTGAAGAGAGATGTCAGAGAGGTCAGCTGTCTGGTTTGAAGTGTCTCAGGTCAAGTGCTTAATTTCAACAGTTCCACATGTATTAATACAGAGTAACCCCCCTGGATACACCTGAAAGGTGGCATGTTGGGTGGAGCTAACTGTGGAGTGATTAACCTGTAGGCAACAAAGAAACATCCGGACCAGCATGATTTGGAAAGCTGAATCAAATAATTATCAGTCCTCTCTCTGCCTGTGACAGTTCCTCTGAAGTTTGGAATACTAGCATTTCTTAAGAACTCATCTCGGTCTCACCTCCCACCTCAAGTCAAACAAGCTGCTCTTTTATTGACCTCTCAAAACGGTTCGAAACAGTCGACCAATAAAATCCTGCTCCAAACTACAGTTATTAGATGTTTTTTATAACTGTTTAACTGTTCCTGTAATCACTTCCTTATGTATTGTGTAATTGTGTTGCTTCATTTTGCTGATTGCGTTCTGGTGAATGTTTCTTCTTCTCAGGTATCTCTTGGGAAAGAGTTCTTTATCTCAGTCAAACTAAAGCAATCAGTTTCAAATTTTGTGTGACATTTCTTTCCTCCTACACAGCACCTGTGAAGTCACTGACAAGATGAATGTGTGTCCTGGCTTGTGTAAAACTCACAACATGAGAAGGTTTTTGAATCGGCAGATTTTAACAAGGTGAAGTTAATAATCTATATTCATGTTAAGGTTTGTGTAAACTAAAGGGATTTGTCCGCCTTTTTTTATTGATTTATTACCATTTCTGCCAGGAGACAGCATCTATTTTAGAAATCACACTTAAAAAAAGAAAAGCAAGTGCTTCATATAAGAATCACATGAAAATATATATAGATTGTTTTATGCTTCCTTTATTATTTCTTTAGTAGATTCAACTTGCCCCTTTCCAACACCAAATATCTTCATCTCTGTGTGTTAATACATTAAAATCTAATATTTAAATACTAAATGATACATACATTATTATATTATTATAATATTTATATATTATAATTATACTGGAGTTAACTGTCCCTATTTCATCCACTCTCCATGACAACTGAGCGAGCTCCATCCATGATGAAGGCCATGAGATGTGGCTGAAAGCATCAGGAGAAATGTAGTGTATTTCATTTAAGAATGTTTTCCAAGATCAACAATGAACCTTCCAACTCAACAAGTCCTCGTGAGTTTTGAACATATGAACCGTTTTAAAGCAGCCTGTGAATAAAGGTGTCAAATATAGCAGCAGTTGCCTGGTTCCATAAGGATCTAAACATTATCTCCTATCAGCGTCTACAGTAAGTCTTCCACAAGAGTTCAAACGGGTCCTCATTTACTTTCCAAAACTGTGCATTTCTCAGCACTTCCTAATAACAGACAGTACTCGTACTTCATCTGGTGCTCAGAGGTTTAAATCCTAACAAATAAACAAGGATAAGATGTGAACTTGCCTTATAATCATGCTTTTAAGTTTTCTTCAGTATCAAATAATCCAGTGATAAATGTCTGTACATCCGCGAGTACTAGAAGCTGCTAATAGATAATTTGTCATACTTTTAATTGTGTCACTTTGCCAACATGTCAACACATATACACTACCGTTCAAAAGTTTGGGGTCACATTGAAATGTCCTTATTTTTGAAGGAAAAGCACTGTACTTTTCAATGAAGATGACTTTAAACTAGTCTTAACTTTAAAGAAA
>JAVQJL010052577.1:0-40984 GCA_036024295.1 Nannoperca obscura
CTCTATTTTCTACTGTTTATTATTCTTTTTTCAATAACTTTATTGAGCATTGTAACTGTATCAAAAAGCAATTTCCCTTCTGGGATTATTAAAGTATTTCTGATTCTGATTCTGATTCACCTCTCCAGGGGCGATTTGAATATTTTATGTGCTAATCAGTGATTCCGATCCCATTCTCAGCTTGTATGATCTTTCTCCCACTACCCCAGTATTATTAACAGCAACTCTGATTTTTAATTTGCCTCTTTGATAAGTGTTTTGAGGTGTACCACTGACTTACACTCGGTTTCCTGTATAAAATGGATACAATTACGGTATAAAGGCTTATAGAGGGGTAGGTGTTGATTGTTTGCCTTTACTGATATGTGCTTTCGGTTTAAAAGCTCAGCGGTGGTCATTGCTACTTGGTCATCTCTCAGCTACAATCTGCTGCCCTAATTCAGTATTCAGTAAAGTCAGTTTATGTTGTAAAAGGACATTAGAGGGCAACTACACTGTAGGATGGATGTTCCAGTTTGTTTCGCAAAGGAATCGGGATAAACTCCTGCATTGTTTTATACAGTGGGGGGGGGGGGGAACAGGGCAGCCTACTGAGCCGTTTGTGCCTCCGCAGCCTGCCTCTCTGCTTGTGTTAATGAAGGACAGCATGACCTCATGCTAAGGCCATGATGGGCCCAGCCAGCTCATTAGTCTTTAGCTGAATCCAGCTATGACCCTGATTCCAACTACAGTGTATTTACCTACTGCTTGCTTGCAAATGGTGAGTGCACTTTTTGTTGACAAGTAGCACGCAAGGTCAAATTTAGATATGGGTCATTGTTTTATGTTTTAATAATAATAATAATAAGAAGAAGATTTTCAGAGCAATAATTAACCGATTAACTGATTCTCACCAGGATATTAGGTCTCTACAGACACATTGTTATACAGTATCCCCTGCTGCAAAAAATATTCCTTTTTGCTGTATACAGTGGAAAAAGGTCATGCTGTGGTGAAGACAAAAATGCTTCCAGTATTAGAAAGTGAAGGGAAAAATGTGGAGAAAATGCAAATAAGCTGCTAATCATGGAGTATAATGCCCGTAGTTAAAAGAAAAAGTAAAATTGTGTGAAACCGAATCTGATTTCCCAAATACTTGTATTATTTGTTTATTTATTGCAATATTTGCTAATGCATCAATGGAAGCAGGACACATTACCCATGCAACTATGTATATTTTACATTTGCATCTCTTGCCATATTACACTCTCATAGGACTAGCATCCCCGTTCTGCTCTTATGATTCAATCACCTCCCAATCCATACACTTTAAGTCCAGCGTCTCTTGCCAGTAATTCACACGTTTATGTTCCCACTGTGAGAATACAAGGCTGCACGCTGTTGATCATTCATCAGCTTCGTCCTCTTGCAAGGACAGGACCAGGACAAAATATCAGGATCAGGTCCATCTCATTACATTCACCACATCCAGATATCATCCCTCCATCATCCGCTATATAAAAACAAACTCTGAAGACACAAATACATCACAGCGCTTCTCTCCCATATTGACATTGCTGTCATAATAGACACACACCAACATAAAGTGTTATGTGTGTTCTCCTGTGTGGCTTCTTTGGTCCTATTTTTGGTCAACATAAAGGAGCAACCTCTGCAGCACGCTCTACTTTTCTTCTTTTAGAGACAAACATCCACACAGCCATATGCATCCGCTCTCCCTCAAGGGCATGCCTGCCCTGAGCTTTAAGATGCAGGGAGATGACACATGTATCAAGAAAAAGGCATGTTACATACTCACAAGGTCACACACAGCCATGTTGCTGCATGCCAGTAAAAAGAGACAAAAAAGGAGAGAGATGCCCTACCATTTCTCCCACTGGTCCTCCATCCAACCCTCTTCTGCTTCCCCTCCCGAGTCCATACTGTAAGTGAGGAGGGCATCCACAGCCGAGAGGAGGAGGAGGAGGAGAAGGAGCAAGAGGGTTAGAAAGTGAAGGAGGGAGGGCGGGAGAGAGGGAGGAGCGAGCAGGAAGAGAGCCGGAGGAGAGGGAGGAGGGGTGCAGCTCGCCCGGGTCGATGGGAGAGGCGTCCGATTCAGAGCCCTGCTGCTGCTGCCGCTTCTCCGGAGGAGGAGAGAGATAGAGGGGGGAATTATTCAAAGTAGAGGAGCTGAATCTGCCACAGAGGAGTAGTGTTATATAATCTACTCCTCTCTCTCTCTCTCTGATGTTTACTCTGTCCTGTGTGCATCAGATTTACTACGCTACTGCAGGAAAGTGCTGGTGTTAGCAGAAACATCCAACACCACAGCGAGCCCAAACATCAGAAACATCAGCACAAGAGGACTCTCTCTTTCTCTCTCTGCAAAGCACTGTTGTGCTCAATTATTCATGAGGCCCATTGATCACAAGACTCCTAATTTTGCCTTGTCTCTCTTTCTCTCCATTCATCCTCTTAAAAGGACAATTCAGGTTCATTACAACCTGGGTCTTATTCTTGTACTTTTTGCCATCATCTCCATCAGTTAAGATAGTATTGTACTCTCCCAAGACAATTTCGGAGGTTTGGCAACACAGTGACATTGATAAATATATGCCTGACAGGGCATAAAACACAGGCAGTCAGATGACCAGACAGAAGTAAAAACTAGTAAACTGTTAATCCGGATTATCAAAACCACTTAATGAAAATAAATCCACAAATATAATAATCCATCATTATGCAGTAAAACGTAATGCTCATGGTAATTGGGGTGGGTTGCCTGTTTACTGGACAGGTAAACAGGCAATTGTTTGCTACTATATAAGCTACAACAACTTTATGACGTGCTTATGTATCAGCTGGCTGTCAACCTGTTATGATGTTTCTCTGCCCTTCCCACTGGCCAGAGTCAATTACTGCAAAAGCATTTAATTCAGCCATGGGTTCATATTTTCAACGTCCATTACAACTTATCACACGTGCATCGAGGCAAAAGTAAAAGTTGTGCTAAACCCCGGCTTCAAACATTTCTTCAGAAAGGTCAATGACACTAAATCCTTGTTTTTCTCTGCTTTGAGCTACCAACATGCAGCCATATGGCTATACAGCACGACTTTGACAGCTGGCCAGAACCTATGGAGCTCTCTCTCTCTCTCTCTCTGTCACACACACACACACACACACACACACACACACACACACACACACACACACACACACACACCAGCAGAGCTCCAAACACTCCCCCTATATATAGTAGAGGAACTGAGGCCCCTATATTTGTGACATCACAGCCTAAGAAAACAAAACAAAAAACACTATAAAACACGCCTAACACATAAGTGTTCTGTATCTAAGAAAAATAGTTAAATCTATTCGTGTTAGTCATGAGAGACAGAAAGAAAGAAAAGAAAGAGAGGTAACCAAGGAATGTGTGTGTGTGTGTGTGTGTGTGTGTGAGAGAGAGAGAGAGAGAGACGTATAATCCCTGTTCAGCTCCTCAGTAGAGGCAAATTAACCCCTTTAATGGCCAGGAGAGTCGAGAACAAGCTAAATTCGTCTCATGGCACCAATAACTTAAAAACAAAAGCTAAAACTGCTAAAACTATTTGTTCATCTGTCAATTGGTGACTGAGACCAGCTAGGTATATATCCTTGTTAATAGGCACCCACGTCTTCCGGTAGGAGTACCTACCTTTTCCGTTTTCTCGTAATGTGTTGTGTTTTCGTTAATGTGTTGTGTTTTCCGATTTGCGTTTGTGGCCTGCACTTCAGGGCCACCGTAGAAACACTCGCAGCTCGGCTTCCACTCTGTTTACACACCAGATCTGATTCCATGACACCTCTCCCAGGCTTTGTGTGAGGCCTTTTCCTCACCTCATGTAGTCCCTCTCTGAACTATGCAAGTGTGTCGTGTTGTCAAATCGTATAGATGGATAAACATGACTCGGGCAGGTCCCTCTCACAGGGTGTAGTCCTCTGCCACTTGTGTCTTTGCTTTGCATTGCGTTTGTTTCTGTTTTGATGGAGCAGGAAGTCAAGTGCTGTGGAGCAGAACACAGCTGGGTGAAGTGGTATTTCCTCTTTTTCGCTGTGCAATGTTTCTCCACACGTAAGAAAAGCGACACTCGATGACTAATAATGAAGTGTGACAGGATTCTCACATTCACGTAATTCTGATTGAAGCCTTTCCTGTTGCGATAGATAAAGGTTATCTGTCCCGTGGAAGGTTTCAGGTACATCACCACAAACTGAACACTACACATCTGTGACTTGAGAAACTAGACTGCCACCTGCCTTGCTGCTCGCTCTTCCCGGTGTAGTGGGTAGGAGGCAGCACAGGAGGTGGACGAATAAGTCATACAGGCAAACTGGTCCCCAGTGACCAACCGAAGGGCAGGCAGGAAGGCTGCTGGCTAATGAGGATGGAGGATCTCTAATTACCAATGCGGGTCTTGTTGACCGGCTCTGATTCTCTCATTCACCCGCACATCACGTCATGCCTTCATCAGCCTTGAGAATAGATCACATCTTTCACCAGCTCATCCGCTCTGCTTGAGCTCGCTGTCTGCGGACGATCGTCCTTTCTGATGCTCTCAGCACTCAGCATTACTCATACAGAGAGCCGCAGAGATGCAGACCGGAGGTGGCGGTCCGGTCCGCCTCGCCAGCGACGCAGTGCAGCCTCGAGCCCCCAGCGAGCAGGAGCAGATTTTGGCTCATGAAAGCAGAGTTAGAATTACAACACTCTTTGTTTCCCTGCTGAATTCCCAGGCAGGAGATGAGATGTGTTTTTTTCTCCTAATCCTCCATAGGGATTGGATGGCTGCTCATTTGCCTGCTTCATAAGATAAAAAGAAATATTTGGGCTCTCTCGTGTGATGAATCAAACACACACTGCTGCCAAAGTATTACAAATGATGCATTACTTTAATTTGCTGCAGACCAAGCGGGATGATCCTGCCTATTCTGAACCACAAAGCCTCTATTAATTATATTAATGGGACTGCTATTACCGCTATAATGCATATATGTACTCTGGTATTACCTCCGGTCGTAACATCATGCTTCTCTGGTGCTGCACGTGACTACAGCAGGTTTCCTGTGGATTTCCGTAACTATAACAGTACAGAGGAAGCAGATAAAACAAAACAGAGGAACCATTTTCATTCAGAGCACCAGACTCTCATTCAGAAACCAGTGGCTCAACTGGAAAAAACTCTAGTCTGTAGACTTTCTGAACATGAATATTGCCCTCTACAGAAGCACGCAGGCTGGCATAAACCACCAAGTTACCCATTTGATCCAGCTTGTGGTCTGCTGAGTGTCAGTTATCGCTATGGGATATTCATCCGGAAAACATCCACTGAGAATCAATCAAAGTGTGGCAGCTGGAAACAAAACCAATGAATGAAGTGTGAAGTGATGTAGATGACGACAAGCGGCATTGTTTTGCAAATTTGAACTTGCCTCGCATCACCGGGACCATGTCAACAGCTACTTCAGCAAGACGGGGACATTTCACAAACAGCCAACGTGTTTTTCCAATTTGAAACAATGAAAGCTCAGCGAATTTATTTATTTAAACATTTATTCAGTCCGGTGCAGGAAAATGTAAAGCATGTAAGCCTGTTGGTTAGTTTGACATTTTGGGAAATATGCTTCTTTGTTTTCTGGCCGAGAGTTCGGTGAGAAGATTGACACCACTCTCATGTCGTGTAAGGTAAGTTTGAAGCAACAGCATAGCAGCTGCTTAGTTTAGCTTAGCATAAACAGCTAGCCTGCCTCTGTTTGAAAGCAACAAACTCCTCCTACCAGCACCTCTAAGGCTCAATAATTAACACAATATTTCATGTTTGTTAAATAAGTGTAACAATTAAAGGGTAAAAACAAGTTCTGGTTTTATTTATATGGGATCAATGTGCTGAACTATTTATTGAGCAGTAACCTGGAGTATTGTCGTAACAATGAGGTTACCATGCAGGACCACTCCTTGTCGGTTTTACACTTCAAGATATATATATATATATATAGATAGATAGATAGATAGATAGATAGATAGATAGATAGATAGATAGATAGATAGATAGATAGATAGATAGATAGATAGATAGATAGATAGATAGATAGATAGATAGAGGAGGTCAGGTGGATTTTCTTACGGTTGGACAGAGCGAGGTTAGCTGTTTCCCCCTATGTTCAGTCTTTATGCTAAGCTAAGCTAACCGTCCGCTAGCTCCAGCTTCATATTGACCGTACAGACATGAGAGTGGTATCCATCTTCTCTCCTAACTCTTGGCAAGAAACCGAATATTTCCCAATATGTCAAACTATTCCTTAAAGGTTCAGGAGCTGTTAGAAAACGTGCTTTTTAACATCTTTCCATCCTTATCTGTGGGAACTGAACTGTTTTTCACTGAACACCCAAACGATCCGATCCTTTCAGTGCCGGTTACAATGTCATGGCCCAGCGGTAGCTTTTATCCTCTCAGGTGGCTAATGAGATGAAAAGCAAAGGAGGCTGTAGGGAGGAGGTGACACTCTCTGCTCTGGACGTGACAACATTGACCAGACAATACAAAGAACAGGCAGTGCTAGATGATGCCTTTCAATTTGGCATGTGGTTGTTTGTGTATAGCCAAAAGGCAATCTAAGAAGTGTTGGTGACGTCAAAGCAAGCAGAGGGAATGCAAAAAGGAGGAGGGTCATAAACACACTGGAGTTACGTGACAGAAAAGGCAAACAAAGGATGATATTTAGATTACGGAGCTGTTGATTCTAGACAAAAATGATCACAGACAAAAGAGGAAAAGTTGCACGTCTCAAGGTGCATCCACCTCTGCTGTGCTGCTGAGAGGCTGCACATTCCCCCCCACCCCAGACAATCTCTCAACACAGACACAGCGTGTTAAAGGAGCACCTACCTATGAAGGATTTCTTGCCGGTCTTCATGTCCTCCCAAGTGTTAGATTATATTTGCTATCAGGTGCTGGGTCTCTGATGAATGGACGTCTGTCTCTGCTGCAGGGCGTCCAGGTGATTGAGTGAATGAGAAAGACGTAGTCCTCCTGTAAATATGCCTCCCCCTCTCCTTTTCTGTCTCCTTTTCACCGGCTCTCACTGCAGCTCTGGTCGGAAAACTCTTCGATTCACAGACTAATAACTTTCCCCGCTGCACTTCCCTCTTCCCTCTGTCTTCTCTTCCTCTTATCGCCCTGCCAGCACTGAGACCAAATAGCTGAAACCAGAGATCTGTGACGCACCTGCCTCTCCTCCTCTGTACACCCCCATCCCACCACCTCCACCTCCACCCTCATCTGTTCTTTTATCTACCTGGAGAGCCTCGAACAAAACAAAAGCAGGTGTCTGGTTACGGCTCCATTTAGAGTGGGTGTCCCGCAGGAGGGGAAACCAGTCTCCATGACACGGGAACCACCTGAGGAATATGGGGAACAGGCAGAGAGGGGTTTACATCTTTTAATTGGCCACTGTGAGCCTCCTCTACCTCCTTCATGTATGTTCTTTGAGGAGTTTAGGGGGTAAAATGATCCAGTTAGTCACACTGACAGCCCTGATTGCTTTGTTAGCTGTAGGCCGTAACGTACGACGAGTGCTACGCGATGAAGAGCGAGGTCTGGATCAAGAGCAGGATCATTGATGAGCTCGGCTGTTTGTCACACAGAGAGGCGTTGAATTATGATTTTGCTTTGGAAGAAGTAGAATCATAGTGCATTTAATCGACATAGATGAAAATGTGTGATAAATTCATTACTCGAGTTTACAACCTGAAAACAAACAAACTCAAGAGGGTTCACCGAGCTGAATCAACTCTGACAGCCTCATGTATCACACGCTCTCTTCCCTCTGTGTGCTGATGATTGAAAGAATGAACAAATACTGTGTTAAAGATGTCTTTGCCTTGAATTTAACAAATGTATCCCGTTAAGTTTAACTTTAGTTTAACAGACGGTCAGAAAGTATACGAGCAAAGTAAAGAATGCAATGTAGTCAAACATACAGATTAAAGGAAATATCAACATTAAGTGTCTCCAGAACAGTTTCAGCTCCTTGGAATCAATTCTCCAATTCACAGAAATTCTTTCAAAAGACATTCAGTCGTTTGGTGTTTGGGTGATCGCTGTCCACCATGTTCATTCAGGTGGTATTAACATCAGATCTGTATCTGGACACATGATATTCGATCAATGGGCTTCAGTATTTACCCCTGGTATTAACAAGGGTTCTCGTTATCTCCATTCTGCCCGCATTGTGATTTCAATATGTAAGTTAGTTCAGGTGTGGCTGGCAACATGTCAACAAACACGGCACTTCCCAGATTAAAGGAGGCAACGCCATCGTTTATTCATTAGCGTCATTTATTATTAAATCAATCTTTGGGAGGGAAGACTTCTACTACTACTTCTTTCCTGGCTTGCTTGAGTAAGCATGACCTTTCCACACCTGCCTGAGATCCCATCATCACAGTGTGAGCCGGACCACCTCCAGATGCCGTCTGGCCAATCCAGGATAAGACGTCCAGATACAGTCACACCTACTTGACTCCCTAAAGACGTGACTTGGCAGCAAAAACATTAAAATCTTAAATTCTGAGCTGGTAAAATCCCACAGCAACGACAGTTTCATGAACACGGACCTTGAACACTTAATTGTTTGGCTCATGCTTTAATGGGACTTTTTCGGTTTCATTTATGTATAAAACACCACGAAATGCCGTTTTATTGACATTTATACGTTACTTTGATTTGGCTGATTCTGTTATTTCCAAAGTCGTTCTTTCACAATAAATACATTAGAGGATGTTCATTGCTACAAAACATGCAATCTGACTTGGACATACCCTCAAGGACACGAAACTCGACTTGGAAAGACTAAAAGAAAGGACTCTGTGTAATCACTATAGAGACGACATGCACATTTAGATGTGAGTCTTAACAGCCAGTTAATTCTGCCTTTATTGACACTGAATCAAAAGAGATTCCTGCCCTGCTGCTGAACTCTCACTTCACAGCAAACAGAAACTGCTCCCACCGACAAGCATTATTTAAATAAAAAACCCCCAAGAGGTCAAGGCGAGTTTATAAATGTACTCATTCAAATGAACTGCAAAGGAGAACTGAGCTTTCTCTTTAAAAATGTCCCTGAGTCATCTTATATCCGCAGCCCTGTGTTGAAATGAAGCAACTTGGCCAACAAACATATTTTGTCAGCCTGCTCATCACCTTGAAAAATCACTGCACGACATAGTTCACAGGGAAAGTGAAAACAAATAGAGATTGATATCGTGTAGCTTTAGTAAAGACTGCAGGGACGCTTTTAAAAAAAAATAGAAATACATCTTAAGTGTGTTTCATGATGAGGCCCGAAGCACAGCAATGATATGTGACGAACCACTTTGACTGAACAGATTAGCATGTAATTTAAATGAGGGCAGAGTGAGACGGAGTGACGCAGAAACAGGCCCATGTGCTGATTCATGTCATTGTTTGTCACAGACAATCTTTGGCTTCACTGTTGAGGAGTTGAGTTGACACAGAAATTGGAGAAACAATTATTTCCCGTCTTGTTGTTGTTTTCTTGTTGTTTGACTCACCTGAACTTCACCCCAGTTAACTGTGATGAGCCATGTGAGTGAAAGATGGCTGCTATACAGAAGATTTAAGCAAAATCTGCATGACATCTGTACACCGGTACGAGAGGAGTCAGGAAAAGAACTGATTAATGTGACATTTTGGGAAATACGCTTATTCACATTCTTGTTAAGAGTTAGATTAGAAGATTGATGCCACTCTCATATCTGTATGTTAAATATGAAGCCAGAAGCCACCTAGCTTAGCTTAGCATAAAGACTGGAAACAGGTGGAAACAGCTAGCCTGTCTCTGTTCAAATGTAAAAAAGACTTTCCTATTTGCTCTTTTTGTGTGTTTTACATGAATTAAACAAAACAAGCAGTTTGAAGAAAATTGTGATATTTCAGTATTTTCCACATTTTATAAACTGAATGATTTGTCAGTCATTCATAAAATAATCAACACATTAAAGAGATCATGAAAATCACCTTTTGTTGCAGCTCTGATGTGGAAAATAATAAATTTCTGCCCAACTAAAACCCTGACATCAAGGCCAAACCCCCCAAAAATATACAGAGTGGCAGTCTAAATACCTTTTACCTTGTTTTCAATTGTCCTTAAGTTTCAAACAACAGAGGGAGAAGTTTCCAGTCAGTGCAAAGCAGTGTTTGTGTTTGCAACCAAAGCCAATCCCACAGCGGGTTTCCATGAAACTCAACTCTACCTCTATAAGCAGAGGGGCTACAAATTCATTATATGCACTCATCCCCATCCTGCTGCCTCCTGCAGATCTGCACCTGTGTTTGTCCACCACTCTCCTGCTTCAGCATTATATTCAGCCGATTCATGAACGCCTAAGTTAACTCAGTGGATGGGAAGGACAAATCACCTGTGAGCAGGGGCGATGAGGCCAGGGGGATTGAGATCACTCTGTCTGTACAGTAGGTCACTCTGGGAACAGCCCCAGCTCACCTGTTTCTATCTTTAACCTGATTAGCAGCAGGTTCTGGCAGTGTGTGTGTGTGTGTGTGTGTGTGTGTCGGCTCAGCTCTTTCACTGTAAAAATCAAGCAGGTTGGTTCACATGAAAATCTGATCTAATGCAAGAACCATCTCTCTGTAGAGCCACACGAAGAGCCGTAGAAAACAGAGTTTGTACACTTTCAGGGAGAAACCTGAGGTCAGTTTCTGTTTGAGGGTCACCCAGTAGGTGAGGGTGGATTTGAAGAGATGCTCTCTAGTCATGCAAGAGCTTATCACCCGCTGTCATATAAATAGAAACAAGCTGGGCCACTTTAGTCGTCTTAAGAACCGTGTGATCCTAAATGTGAGACGTTGAGTCACACTCAGAGAGGAGATCCAAAACGTCTAAAAACTCTTTACATGTTCAGTTTTGTTGCTTTCTGTTAACTGAATTAACAAATAGGCCATTTTGACATGTCACAGCAGAAAAAGCATAGATGTAAATAATAAATATAAAAAATAATGACGGTTGAATTCCATTTCGCTGCTTCAGTTTCAGTGTCCTGCTGTTGTGCACGCTGACTCACTGTCACGGCTCACTGTGACACTTTAATAGAAAAGAGACGTCCTTAATGTTATTTCCTGCTATGACAAATCAAAATGTCTGCTGTGAAAAAATTTAAATACACAAAGGCCTTAAGGTTAGTCTGACCAATACAGACACTTTAAAATGAACTTGCAGTATGATTTCTGAAATCTTGAGCTCTATAATTTGAAACTGTTAAATTGTGTCTAAATTGTTTATCATGAGGACGTTTCTGAGCTTGATGTGAGTTAAAAACAGGCTGAGGCATCAATAAAGAAGTGATTTTCACCCAAATAAACCCAGATATTTGGCCAAGCTAGCAGCATGGCTCTTTGGATGGCAGTGTCAGTCACTTGGCTGGTCGGCCCTTTGTTTTGGTCCGGGCTTGGCATGACATTTTGTACAGACATTCATGGTCCCCAGAGGTGAATCCTGATGGCTTTTAAGATCATCTGATTTTTCATCTAGTGCCACCACTAGGTTGAGTTTTAAGGGAAATGTCTAGACAATTTTTGGATGGGTTGCTGTGGAATTTGGTGCACATGTTCATGTTCCCCAGAGGATAAACTGTAATCACTTTGATCCTCCGACAAACATTTTGAAAACTAATGACATTCCCATCAGCCTCAGCTGTACTTTGTGTTTAGTACTAATTAACTAATGTTAGCATGCTATCATGCTAAGTTAAGGTGGTGAACAACAAACAGTATACCTGCTAAAGTGTGAGCATGTTAGCATGCTAAAATTAGCATTTAGCTCAAAGCACCGTTGTGTAATATTGTTACGAAAATCAGTTAAAAAATATTTTTACATACATTTTATGTTCCCATGTTCCTGAAAGTTGTGTTACCTGCTGGAAGAAGATGTTGACCACCCGTGTTTACAATAATTAAAAAGAAAATCTCTTAGTAATATGAAGGTAAAATAGTAAATAAGAATCAGAATCAGAATCAGAATGGTTTATTGCCAAGTATGAATTCACATACAAGGAATTTGTTTTGGTGCGTGGGTGCCAACAATAGCAATATATACATATACAGAAAAATAAAAAAGCAAAAAGCAAAATATACAGTATACAATAATAATAAAAGAAGAAGAAGAGCTGTGCAATGAAGCATTTAGACAACGTTAATATAACGTGTAGTGTCCGTGTGTGTGTGTGGGGGGTTATGGATGATGGGGGTTCTGATGGGGCTGTCTTTGCTAAAGTCACATATTATATGTATACTGTAGTGAGTAGAGTTCAAAAGCATTATCCTCAAGTGTCCTCCTTCGTCTATCAGTGAAGGCAGCTTTGTTTATGTGTGTTTGGATGGGTGTGTATGCGCCTGTTCGTCTTTATGTGTGCGTGTTCATGTGCTGCGTGTATGCGACACAGAGCAAACAGAAAAAGCTGAGCTATGCAGGGCATCTTTTGTATAATAACTGAGAGCTTTAGCGAGGCTGGATGAATTTTAAAAGAGTTCTGCGGGGTATTCCATCGCCTCTGGTCCCATGGCTCAAAGATCAGAGAGAATTTTCAAGCATGGTGTCCCTCAGCCTCTCTCACTCACTCGCTCTCATTCTTTCTCTCTTCCTTTCTCCACTTCTCTTCCCATTTTGAACTCCCTTTTCCAATCCTTTCCTTTCCTCTTGGGCTTGTGTCTCTCTCTTAATCCCTTTCTGTGTCTTACACTCTCTGTTGCTTTCTCTCTCTCACTCTGTCTCCCTGTGAAATTTGTATTAGGGCCACTCGAGGCGTAATTATTGCTAAGCCTCTCTCAGTTCCCTGGCACAGAGAACAACTCATGACTCTCAGCACAAAAACTTGCTACTGAAGGACAAAATGCTGTGATGAACTTTTAAAATCATGCACAATGGCTTACAAAATGTTTGGATAGTTTTTTTTTTTCACGTACAGAGATTATGCGACAGAGAGCTAATTTTATCACTGCCTCAAAGCCATTTAAGCAGTTTAATACCTTTTTAAACTCATATCTAAGTTCTACAAGCTTGAAATTTATGGAAGATGTTACACATTTATAATTCAGTACACTGCATTTGCATATGTTCTACCACCCCTCGTTGGCATCAGACCACACGTGAGTGTAGGTGCAAGTTACAACATGATGTATTGATCCCTAAAGACCACAGTTTGGAAGGAATTAGAAAAAGGGAGACACGAAAAAAAAGATAATATAAAGAAGCAACACGGTGCACAAACAATGAAATTAGAAACAAGACTAGAGATAGTAAACAGTCTTGAATGGTGTCTATGATTCATGTCCTTTGTTTCATTTGTGTGCATGTTGGAGTGAGAAAGTTGGCAAGAGACGAGTGATGATTACTTATTCATAAGGATTAATGGTTGCTATTTAAAAACCCACCATTCTGAGGAGAGCCGAGTGAACGCTGTGTCTTCCTTCTGGGACCCGTAAGACAAAATATGCCCCTGGCTAATCTTACATGAACACGGCTCATAAAAATTAAACTCCACAGCACTTTGGCACTGGAAGTCAAAAAAAAGAAAGAAATGAGTGTAAATGAAGTTATGCATTAGGTCATGTCACCTAAAGAAATGTATCTACCTAATACCGAAACTTGCTCGTCATATGAGTAACCTTTATTATCTTAGACCTTTAATCAAACACAAAGTTTACTGACTAGTGAGAGGTGTTGGTACAGTACCACACAAATTACATGTACAGTCAATTTTACCAATAGCTGGTATATCTGGAGGTGCTAAATCAAAGGAACTGGAATTGCTGGGGATTTCTTGAAGACAACTGGCCTCTTATCCGAAAGCTTTGCTCAGTTAATGGGAAGTCCCGGACATTATCTCATGACCTGGGTTAATGTGAATCTTCACAGATAGTACTGCGGTACTGTACCATCACTGTAGTAATCAATTAACCTCAGTAGTATAAAAAGTCCCATGACATTTTAGCACTGCATTTAAAAAGGCATGTGCACAATGACAACGCTCCTTAAGGCCATAAAGGATTTTTCAATGTGATAGAGTCCTATATGAACTTTCTGCCAACGGTTTGATTATTTCACACGACAGATTTCTATATTTGTTATTTTCAGTTGATACCTACACTGGATATGTACGATAGTGGGTGGGTTGTCTAGCTCTTATCAAACAAAATACTAGTACTTAGCTTAGCTGAGTTTTTGAGGGTTCATTTCGAAATGAATAATAATTAAGAAAGCTTTTTTTCTTCTTTGATGCTGCTCAAATCGGTAATGTTCCAGAGAAATATAGATTTGAACGTTTTAAACTTTTTAAAAAGCACAAGCTAAAACATGTCAGCTGTTCCAAATGTCTAAAAGCACACACACAATCATAAAATCTGCACCTGACAACCACAGAGTCAGCCAACAAGTTGCATCATTGTTTATCCAAGTACATTGCATTGTGGCCTAATGATATCTCCTACACTGATATATTTTGCTCCATGAGTGAGTTTGCAGATTTATGTTCCCGTCATTTGCTGCTCATGGTTCCTGTTTGAGATATACCTGACAAGACAGTAAAGGAAAGGAACTGTGAAGTTACAAACAGGCAGGGGGAAGGATGGGAATTCAAGTACTGCAGAAATATATATTTGCAAGTCAGCGTGTGTTGCTGCATGCCCTCAGTTATAATAATGGTTGTGATTTTTATCAGGTATGAAAACACGGGCCGTGATTTTTAAAATTTGTGCAAAAACATCTCTGAAAATAATGACAACATTCACTAACTAGAGTCTTTTTCAATCTACTGTGTCTGGGCCACATATATTGAGCTGTGCTGTCTAACGTTGCCCCCCTGTGGCAACAAGTGTTGTAGCAACTGTGGAAAACAGCCATTCTAATACATGTATCCTCTCAAAATAAAGTATTTATCTGTATTTAACATCTATGAAACTAAATTATTCCTAGTGTAGATGTAGGGTGTAATGTCCTTTACAGGTCTTTGAATACAAATGAATCCCTTTAATCCTTGTTTCCTATAGCGCAGAAGCTCTATTACCCACATTCTCAGGCATGAGACAAACAAATTGATTTCATAATTTATTCTGAAAATCCTGTCAGTAATGTTGCAATATCAGCCCTTTTTAACATCTGAACTCTGAAACTGCCTTAATTTGGTCCAACTCATAATAAAGGGGCCTTCCCTTATACCTGCTTTCATGTTTTATTCAGTACTTAATAGATCACTGCGCTGTGATCACACTTAAATGCTTTGCATGTTCTAACATTGCCTGGTGTTAGCTCCATACTATATGTGCACAGCTGCAAGCCTCTTAAGCAAGAGGACAAAAGTCAATAAAAATGTATATAAAAGAAGCTTGTAGGAAAGACCCATATTTTCTGTCCTTTTTTCATACATAGGAATTTTGGCATATCCAATATGAGCAACTTAAACAAATATTCAAAAAATTTTATTCTGAATTTGTGGACTTCTGTAGTCATATTGTGGATTTAAGTTAACTCTAACGTGGACTGCTAAACCTACATGTGCGAATAAATGAATTTATAATCTTTAATGCCAGAAGAGTTTAACAATGTGCATAATTGAAGATCTGACATGAGCAGTGGAATTCAATGACGCAGTTCAGACAACAAGTGGTTCTTTCAGGAAAAATAGTGGCCCTGAGTCACAAAAATGAGAAGTCTGAAGACAGGAAATCTGAACGGGGAATTCACAAACACAACGTCATGTGTTTGAACCTCATACAACAGAGAGAAAAGTTAGTTACATTTCACTAAAGCAGAAAGATAGCAAAACAACACTTCATTAAAATATCCACGGGCACATAGAATGAATACAAATGAGCCTGATTGTTTAAAAGTAAACAACAAACAAACCAAACATCTGATTCACTGATTACTTTGAAGAAAAGAACAATGCATTTGAGAAAATGCGGCAAAGTTTAGAACCTAATAATGTTTAATCCTGCTTTTGATTATAGCATGTGTCAAATTATTCTATTCTAAGTTTCCATTTGTAGAAAAACTTGACAACCACTGTAAAAATTGGGGTCTTACAGCCACTGGGAGGCGCCAACGTTTCTGATTTCTAAACCCTACACACAGGATCTAAGCTTTGCAAAAATAAGTCATATATTATGACATAGGACACATAGAGGATTCACATCATGAGGAAAGGTTTCAGGATATCCCGGGAAAAACTGGACAGCACCCTTTTCAGCTTAACATACTTTGCAATTATTAAAAAGCACAATACTTCAGAGGGTTTCTTGACAGCTTATCTGTTGATTCTGTGGTAAAAACAAAATCTTACACTAAAAGATGTAAAGCTGGATTTTTGGGAATCCAAAGTGCCACGCCTAAACCTCCATGCATCCAATTTTAAAGTGCAGTTTAAGTCCTTGTTTGATCCAGTGAAGGAATGGGCCAATGCCTTGCTTCCCCCCGTGATAGTTCATTTGTGACTGATTTCAAGACACTCTGCACACGTGGGCCTCTAGCACTTTGTCAGTACCCTGCCAGGTATACAAGAGTCTGCTATCTGGCCCCTCTGCGCTGGACAACGATGGTCCCCGCCACAATGTCGTACACAGTCCTGTTGTGCTGGAAGAAGAGGAGAGTGATGAAGACGGGAAAGAGAAACGCAATGGAGAAGTTCTTATTAAGTGCCCGCACTGTAGAGCTGTGAAAGACACAAAGCAAAGTTAGATTGAGAATTCCCACACAGATGCTCTGCAGATGCTGGAGACTACTAGAGACATTGGTTTGTGATTTAGACACAACGATAGATTCCAACTTGGAAAATCAAGTGCTCATTTTAAGGGCAAATCTAGACCAACCAAGTTGTTTTACAGTTTTCCTGATTTAAAAAAACGTATCCAGCGTGTGTGATCACTCACGCAGAGAGGGAAACATTAGACGCTGGGACTACAAGGACTCGGTTGGATCGGACCAGGGTGGATGTGTCACACGTCACCACACGCAGGCCAAGCAGGAACTTTCCCGGCGTGGCACCACCAGCACCCCAAATGCAGATTGTCTGATTGGACAAGAAGTGACAAAATGTACACAGTTAATCACTGAACGAAATGTTTTTTTTTTGCCTAAAGTGAGTTGCACATCGTTTATAAACCCGTGGGCTCATGACCCTGCCAATAAAAATGCCACTGTACAACCAAATGACTTTTCAGGTTTAAACCAACAGGGTAGAAGGAAGGAAACACGCCAGATGGCATTAGTGTGAGCAGAGGTGCCTGAATGCCCCAGCGCTGCTTCCCATCTGGGAAAACAAGCTAGCGATTAAGTCGAACCAGAGACGCAACGCATGACTTCATCTCAGGCAACTATGAATGCAACGTTGCATCACTGTCCTCTCTGGAAAATAATGTTGTGTTGTAGAAGAACTCACTGTGGCAATGAGGCAGCGCGTACTGATTGGGAATGGACAACATGTTATATATTGCAGTATTTGCTTTTAATTACAAATGCAAATGGTGTGTTAGGAAGTAACTTGGCCAGCTGGGAAAAACCTGTACGCAGCATTACATTAGGAAGATGTTGGTTTTAAATACTTATCTAAAAGTAGCATTGAAGAGTCTCTCTACCATATAATATTTAACATTAACTACTAACAAGTTTGATTTCTAACCATGGTCTAATAATGACCATGCATTCTATGAACTACACAGCTTACGATGTGATATGACTCACCTCATACATGCACACTAGCACCCTGTAGACCAGAGCCACAGCCATCATCTTCTGCAGGTCCTCCATGGACGTGTTCTCGTCGATCTCCTCCACAATGAAGTGGGTAATAAATTTGGTAATGTCCCTTTAAAGAGCAGAGACAGTATTACCTGTGTGAACATGGATCGGGGGAATGTTGAAAACAGCAATGATGCAAATATTCTCCCTGCATTTTGCATCTGACACAAAGCTACAAGATGGACTGTGATGGTTCATTTGAATTTTATGAAGCCCAGTTTAGGCTGTGAACAGTGTTTAATAGTTTCACTCACTTCATTCCACTCAGATGCATGATCCACAGCACGATGGTGGCCTTCACACAAAATAGGATAAAGAAGTCCACGGTCTCAGCTAGGAACCTCTGGAGAGGAGAGGGGATGGTGTACTCCCGTCCTACACAAAGCAGGTAAAAATACAAGTGTACAGAGAATACCTTGATACTACTAGAAGGTTTTTTTTATTTCACACGTCTCGTCTTATATATACACCCAAATGCATGACCTTGGATCACTGAATAGCTGCTGTAGGTCTGCTGGAACTTACCAGAGGTTAACAGAGCACTGGGAGAGTGATTGGAATTGAGCATATAAGCTTGTTTCCACGGGGACATTTACTTAAGCCCGCTTCCCACCAGACTCATGCTGACCCCGCTTGTATAAAAAATGTTTTTTAAAAAGCCCACACATTTCCTGGAGGCTTTTTGGAAGTAGAAGGCCACTGTCGACTACAGCAGCTCGCTGTCAAACTGAGCCATACCTGCCTGAGGTGGATTCCCATTCTGCTGCGGGGCCGGCCGGGCATCGGTGGCTGGGCTCGGGGTCGCGGCTGAGCTCTGCTCGGTCCGGGCACCACCCGGATGAGTGGAGGATGCGGGGAAACCGAGGGGATACGGGTAGCTGTACCAGTTGACCGTGTCAAAACCCTGCTGCCCGCCGCCGGAGGTCGAGGCAGGTGTGCCCAGTGTGTGGGCGCTCGTTCCCGGCGGAGGGAGGATGCACGGCGGAGGGAAAGCTGACAGAGACAGCCAGCTCTGCCAGCTGGCGTGCCCCCAGTAATACTGCCACATCCACTGCTGCAACTTTGCGCAGTATTCCGTTGTTGCGGTGGTATGAGGCGGCTTAGCGTCCCTTTCGGGGCCGTCACGGCGGTTGTCACTCGTCGTAGTCGCATACATGCCTGACCTACTTCACAGTCTTGCCTAATTTGACATGAACACCTTTTTAAGCGTCTTTAATATTTCCCTCGCTCCGCTCATTAGCTCTCGGCAGGTTACTAACACAGCGCTAGCTAAGTGTGTTTGTAAATACAGGGATTTCCGGGACAGCTCAACGTTAGACGTTACTTTCCACATTGGTGTCGTCGTGTAATATTTCGGTCATTTAAATTAAACAATAAAGGATCATTTGGAATTACAATGCCTGTCATATATGTACAGCATATCTCAACGAAATACCATCATGTAGCGGAAATGGCTAATAGCAGCCCCCCCCTGCTGTCACTAGTGGTATGAGCCAGTTAAAGGAGCATCCTGTGTATTTTCCTCATGTTCAGTTTATTTGGAGGACATTCACTTTATCCAGGAGTACAGTCATAATTTAAATAAAAAATCCAAATAGAAAATTAATTAAACTACGTATTGCACTATAAAAATCTATATTTCACGTTTTAGTTTTGAATAAATGTGAGCATTTGTAGCGCTTTTATTGCCCTATTTATGTTCATCCAAATTATATACCGTGTTTGTCTACTTTTTCCCGCGACCAGCATGTCACTTTTCGGATATAATTTAATGCTTTGTGTCTTTCAAGTTCTGCAGGATTCTGCAAGTATATCCGCTTGAAATGTTTTAGTTACATCACATGACTATAATTAATGAACATAAATGTACCAGCTGTCAGAGACTGAACAGGTTAAGCAGGATCTACATGGGAGATATGAAGGAGAGCTTATTTATCATGGCTCAATAACCAAAGGTGCCCATTATAACATTTCACCAACAGCAATTTTAATGAAAGAAATTCAGCATTTTTGGCTTATAAGGTCAATGAAACTTACATTTTAGTGTAACTATGAACTAAGTTATTTATTTTAATAACTTATTTAAAGTTAAAGTGAATGACTCTGTACTCAATCTCAGTCCTTCCTCTTAGTCTTAACTCAAAGAACACAACTTTTCAGTTGCACCACAAGAGAGCAGCACAGGCCAGCTGATACAACATAACACAAATCAACAACCATCAGAATAATTTTTATTATTTCTATTAATGATACATATGTTTTTACGTCATCAATAATATTATATATATATATATATATTATGTATTTAACCTCATGTAGGAAAATGTGGGGGGGGAAAGTCTAGCTGAATTTTTTGGTGTAACTTGTTGCCTTAGGTCAGGTACATAATATATATTTTTATGCACATGTAGTTTCTAATCATTTAGATGTAAATCCCAGGGGTGGGAGGTGTGAGTACCAGCCTGTCACATTTAGGTAGAGTCAGATCTGAGGTCAGTGACAAATCATTAGTCTGCCACAGAGGCCATCGGGGTCAGAGGCTCAAAACTCTGTTAAAGCTGCTGCGGAAATGGCTTTGAATCAAAAGATCTGCTGGTCAGTCAGCTGATGAAAAGCTATGTTTTGCTCTCTCTCTCTCTCTCTCTCTCTCTCTCTCTCTCTCACACACTCACACACACACACACACACACATACGTACACACACACATACGTACACACACACTCACTCTTTCTCTTTCCTCATCACCCCAATATACACAAGTTGCTCACTCATGTCTCCCACTCTCTCCTCCGTTCCACCTCTGCTCTTACTTCTCTCTGTCTCTTTCTTTGTCTCACCCCTTCTGTCATTTTACTATCCTTCCCCTCTGATTACTAAAGGGGTGAGGGGAGAGGGGGTGGGTTATATTTGCTGACTGGGCTGGCCCGGCTCTGTGGGTTAGGTGTTAGGTCTGCCAGTTCTAAATGATTGTGCCTGGCCCAGTGAATGGAGCCAGTGAGGCGGACGCCAATCCGACCCCAATGAGCGTTATCCCCGTCGACAGAGGCCATACGATGACTGTGCCCAAAAGTAATCGGGCCCAAATAAAAGCTGCGTCCGTCAACTGCTGACCCCCTTAGAACCCAGCAACCTGGTGGGATTAATGCTGTGGAGGTGTGTGTGTGTGAGTTTGTGTGTGTTTGTGTCTGTGAGAGTTTACGGGAGAAGGTGCAGTGAATAGGGGAGCTGGTTACTGTGGTTAGTAGTGGGAGTCCAATGTAATGTATCCCCCAAGTATTTGTAGTTATAGTTTCATCATTGCTTTATTGGACAATTGTACTTATGGTTTGAATAAAGTTAATTTAATTGTTTAACCTACATCTCTGTTGTTACCCCACTGTTGATACAATAAAAACTTAGCAATTATGGCAAATAAAAGAAATAGTAAGCCAATATTATATGCCAAATCACCACAAGATAAGGGTATCTTCGGCAAATACTGAGCATACCGCCACGTCGACAGTCAACACAGGTTAATGGTACAGTGAATGACAGGAGAGGCATTGCTTTGAGTGAGGAAGCATTTGAAACCAGGATATGTAACTCAAACATCACACAAGTGGGGCACTTTGGCCATTCAAGTGTGTGTATAGTTGGCCCAAGACACGTGCTCTTTCGACGGGGTCGAGTTTACTTTATTGTAGAGGCACACGACACTCTTCCTTTTTTCATCCGTAGCAGCTTCTTGACGGGACATTTGCATGTCAGAAGGACAACGTTTCTTTCCACCACGGCTGCACTCTAATTGCTTTGCTGATGCTTGCCCGTCTAGAATGCATGCTTACATTTTGCGTGGAAAACAGGCCCTTTCACACAATTTATTTCATTGTTGCCCCTCAGAAGGTCCATGCACACCACTGAGTGTGAGACAGACTGTTGGGTGAGTGACAAGTTCGCTGCGGGTTCACACAGTTCATACAGTTCTTGTGAAAAAGTTTGCTGTGTCTATGCAGGATGTGTCAGTGCTCCTAGACATACACTGAGGGAACAGGGTCACCAAGTTACTACATTTTCTGTGTATTTGGTCTTAATGTGTTTTTTCCCAAGATCTAGTGTTTATATGCTCTCTTCTATTGTCATTGAGTCCTTGATACAAAAAAACATTTTGCTTTTAATAAAGGTTGCAATGGTTGACCTTCTCTGCAAGAGGGAGGCTAGCAGACATGACCTTAATTACTGTAAGAGGCTTTTGAAGGCTAGCTGTTTCAGCCTGTTTCCAGTCTTCATGCTAAGCTAAGCTATCTGGCTCCTGGCTGTAGCAGTAGCCTTATATTTAATGGACAGATATGAGAGCAGTATCGATTGTCTCATCTAACTCATGGCAAGAGGGGAATAAGCATATTTCCTAAAATGTCAAACAATTCATTCATCAGTATAGATGGGTTTGTATGTTTTAAATTAAAAACATAATATGCAAATCAGTGTTCTGCTTGACACAACAACCTGAGAAACAATCATTTCAAAATAATTTAGGGAGAGAGTTATCTTAGGAAAGTGTTTTACTTGTGTCTTGACTTGCATCACACAAATAGTACACAATAAATCCTAAATTATGTGGTATTTGCATTTTAGCAGCTTCCATAGATAGCAGCACATCCACAGTGATTTGGAACTCGCTCCAAAAAGCCGTGACTCTTGCATCTTCAAATCCATCATCCAGATAAGTTTGTCAGAAAGACCAGTGGGAGATATTCCACTCTTGTTCATGTGGGAACTCAAGATTTAGGTTTCTGCAGATTTGGCTTTACTATCTGCTCATGCGATTTTCGTACTGGCATTTTGCCTTGCACAACCACGCACCGGTTTAAGCTCCCAGTGCACACAAAGGTTAAAGCACACTGATTTAGCCCAGTCAGAAAGCGTCTAGTGGGTCGTAGGTGAACAAAGCGTTCGTCAGTTGGCAAGAGAATGTGGGGAAAGGGGTCACTCGTATCCTGTTTTGACAGAGTGGGGAGCTGTCGTGGGAGTTATGTATTAATTGCTGAGACCGTTTATGTGATGGTGTAAATCCATCAACAGACTAGAACACGCTATAATGAGAGCAACGGGGCATTTTCAAAAAGATCGCGACCTTGGCATTTCATGTTCGAAGTAGTTCTCAAGTCTCAAATAGGATTGATCTCTTTAATACACTGATTTCATGCAGCAATGAAAGAGTCTATAATGTTTAGAAAGCCGTTCCTTTACTGTGCTTTGTGCTTGTACCTTTTCAAATCAACTCCTTTTATCAAATTAACGAGGTTAGGATCATGAATACTGCTTCATGGAGTTGAAGCATGGAAAATATGTAACTGGGGCAAAGTACAGAAGGTAAAAACTACTTCATTTGCTGAGACAGCAGAGGGAAGTCCTTGCTACCTTTGGCCCAGAGAAGACAAAAATCCCTCTGAGATTCTGTAGCTTTGTCTTATATGTGTAACGGTGACAACCAATTAAGTGAATTACGTCTGAGTCCCTGGAGCCCTGACAGGAACACCCAAGGGGAGAGCGAGAGTACGAGTGCTCTCCCAACGTTTCCTGCTTCAAGCTAATTCTCCTCGTCTCCTTACCCCTCACTTAATTCTCTTTATTTCCTGCACCTTTAACATCTCAGCACATGCTCACCTTTCACCTGCTGTTGGCACACTGTGTTGAGGAGGTGAGAGGTTTGTTCATGTAACAGTACAAACCCTCCTCTTCCTTTAAAACCATGTACCTTTCCCCTCTTACCAATAGCTCTTTCTACTTCTTGCCGAAGTCCTGTCCCCCTGCTACTTTATCTTTAATTCATTCTCTCTCGCCTCTCCAAAGCTATTAATATTCCACTCCAAATATGTAGGCAAGTTCGAATTTATTCTACAGCTATAAATTATTTTGATGAGTGATCTATACTTACAACAAGCAACAAAGTACTTGCTCGGCAGCCCAAATGATGAGTTATTCTGATGCCTAAAGTCAGTACAATCGCCCTCCCTGGATGTTTCACCATGTCTCACTGTAACCCCCCATCTCCACCATGACCGTCTTTTATTTCATTAGACTGGTGTCAGGATCTTTCAGCCACATGCTCCACTCTCCCTTCTGCTTTTTCCCCCGTCGAAAGTGCCTGACAAAACAAAGAGCTAACAAAAGAGTTGACCCACAGAAGGTGCTTGTTTGTGTAACGTGCAGCTGTGCATTGCAGGGAAGGCAGCCGAGTTCTTTCCCGGTGAGTTTCACACGGGCGTCGACTCAAACAGCTGTAAACCCATAGACCTCAGATTTATACACTCCTGCCCTACAAATACATTATCAGAGAGCTTTGGATGCGGCCATAGCTTTTATAGGAGTGCCATGAATGTACACTGACAAAGAGCTTACAGTGCCATTACTATCCACAAGCTGTCACCATGGCCAGAGACGTTACAATAAATCTTTAAAAAGAACGTTTTGTGGTGGTTTAAGAAACCTCACCTAAATGTCTTGGAGAGGTTTGTTGTTTGTACTTACGCTGCTCAAAGGCCTGTTGACAAGCCACTTGGAGAAAGGTCAGCCTTTGACAAATAGCTTCCGTTTTCCCGTTTTCCTCCCGCCTCTCAGAGGCTGTGGTTATCTCTCCAGTGCATTGTGGGGAAGTGCCTGTTGCCTCTAGCATGTCTCAAAGTGTCCATCAGGCCAACTTTCCTGATGGCCTATTGTGTTTTTAACAAATGTTCCCTAAGCCAAGTCCAAGCTGTCTCCACTCAGTCAGTGACAACATTTACCATCAGTTGTTTAACAGCAGTACTGACTTACTTACTGTAAGGTCTCAAAGCTTGATTATAGCTTTGATTTGTAACATATATTCACTTCACACAGAGCCCGTCAATTGTTCTTTTTCTGTGGCTAAAGCAAGATAGCTTATTTGACTTTAGTTTCCCAAAGAATGGGTTTTAAACATCATGCAGCTACACCAGGTATACTATACTGAACTGAAAGGCATGAATCCAGAAATCCAAAAGTATAAAGTCTGAGCTTCATGTTTCAACGTTCTCAGCCTGTGCAGTTACATGACTTGATAGAAATAGAAATTGAAACCATTGAAACTAAAGCAAACAAACAGCATAGTCTGACCTTTACACCATTCAGCAATACCACCTGCAATAGAAGGTCGGTATGTCTGTGTGTGTCTGTGTGCATACCTATGGCATAGAAACCACAGAAAAATATGACTTTTCCATTACTTAGATTTCTTGAAATCTCTCTCTATCACATGGGGTGCAACAGACAGTCTGCTGTATTGTCTGGCACAAGAGGGCGAATGGTTCTTCTGGTCAAACGTCCGACTGTGATGTCTGCTGCCGCTCCTGAACTCCCCAGCGTGCCTCTTTAATGGGTCGTGGAACACAGTCAGATATGTTCTTGATATCAAAGTTTTGATTTGATGATGATTTTCAAGGGTGAGGTTGATTTTAATGCTAAGATAACAGACAAATAACCATTTCATGCAAGCTTATTTATCATATTTTAACGCATAAGCAAATTAGTTATTTTGATCTGTACCATCCCAAGGACTGAATGTGTAAATTACATACATCTTACAGTTTCACTGATGTGATTAGGTAATAATTTAGCATTTGAAGTTAGTTTTCCCTCACAGAAGTTCAGTTTATGCTGTGGCCATAAAATAAACTGCTCTGCATGTTACAGAGTCCCTGAGTTCTTTCTGAGGGTTGAGCACAAAGAATGCTTGATGAGAACAAACAGACCATCTGCGGCACATTATTTCCCATCTGGTTTAACACACACACACATATATTCAAGCAGAGACTCACAAGCACACACACACACAGACACACACACATACACACACACACACACTGATTTCAGAGATCACCCCATTCCTCACTCCCTCATCACCACCACCCCCTCCAGATTAAAGATCACATGTCCTGTCACACAGTAGTCACAGGAGGAGTGGATAAGCCCAACACTGTGATGACTTGTAGTGGATGCAGAGCAGAAAACCAACACTTCCTGACTTCTTATTGCGTAGCAAGACATTTTGTTATCTGTTTTGGAACAGAAACTCTCAAGCATAGACACATGGACAAAAGAACAGGCAGGTAAACATTGTATATTCATAAAGGTCATGGGGCTGAGTTTGGGTTGCTCTCTAGGGGAAACCATTGTGTAGGAGCAGTATTGTATAGCCTCACTTTAAAGATTTCCACCATCCTTCCTCTGGGCTATACAATCACCTGCAGGGGTCTCGCTCTTAGCTTGGCTTTGACAGGAACTCCTGGTGGGCCGACTTGAAAAACAGTAATTCTTTGAGGTGTCTTCAAAGGAAAAGATGTATTTCCTCATGTAAAGTGCAGAGGCCCTTAGAGGTTATTTTTTGAGCTGTTTGGCTCTAAGCCGTTTTGAAAAACCAGCTGTTTAAGAATATAATGGACTGTAAAAGGACATGCTCAACACATCAAGCAGCCAACTCGTTGGCACTGTTTATTGATGCAAATGTTTCAACTAAAAGATCCCAAAACACAATTTATGTCTGATACTAGTTTTTTTTTGCCCCCATTCTTAAGCTGATCCTGTGACCTCTGACCTCTCTGTGTGGAAAGCCAAAGAGAGAGAAGAAATGAGAGTTTTTCTCCTAGTCTGTTCCACTGTGTTGCAATAAATATAAATGAACTGTGTATATGTAAAATGTGGAAATGACAGAATTATGAAACTAATGGGTGCTGATTTGTGATTTTAAAAAAGATGCGTGGAATCCCAGACATGACTCTCGGAGTGTTTTGGGGAGATAGTAGAACAGCCTGCCTCTGTGCGACCAGACAGGGCACAGCTTGCGTAACATCCAGAGACTTGTTGATGAAATCAGAGTTCACTCTAAAGTATAACTGGCTTATGAGGTTCAGTGGAAAGAAAGCTTGTTGCATGGCAACCAGCCTCCCCTACAGTTCCGCGGGGCCTCAACTGACATAGTTCTGCCCAGGTGTTTGGTTGCCCTTGGAGACTGATCTTGGGTCAGCATAGGTGGCATAGGTCCTGCGGAGACGACTGAGGTAAAGCTGATGTGTGTTCTACGTTTTGAGTGAATGTGGAGGCACATACTTCACAGCAACCCTCCTACAGACGGAGGTT
Source organism: Nannoperca obscura (assembly GCA_036024295.1). NCBI lineage: Eukaryota > Metazoa > Chordata > Actinopteri > Centrarchiformes > Percichthyidae > Nannoperca > Nannoperca obscura. The sequence continues at coordinate 26,975 of JAVQJL010052577.1, forward strand.
GAACCCAAGGTCACGCCCACCCTCTGGCAGAAACCAAAGTTGAAAAACCGCAGAAAGAGTAGGAGTGGGATTTGAGCTGCCATCTGTTTTTTCTCCAATTTCCCTGAAACCAAAGTGATTCAGACTCAACATCAAGGCCCAATGAGAAAGCTGACTTCAAGTTGTTGTGAAGCTGAAGGTTGTGTGTGTGTGTGTGTGTGTGTGTGTGTGTCATTGTTTTAATGCTGACATATTCAGGTACAGTTTTTTCATTTTAAGATATGTTGTGGCTGAAAAAGGACTTTGTTTGGGGGTTTTAAAGTCTACTTTGATGAGTAAAATGATTAAGAGCAGGCATACAACTTATCATAACATAAAACAGATCTCTAAAGCTTAAGGCAGAAAAAATGTAATTTCTAGCTATTCAGTCAGGTCACCTGTCTTGATTTTGACTTTTTTTCTTGAGTTTTAAAACCGCCCTCCTTCCTCTGCACATCACTTTATTTCAAACAGTTGTCTCATCACATCATCAAGGAAATAATCTGTCACTTTTTTAAAACTGTTATCTATCTAACTCATCTAATCTAAAACTTTGTCTCTGAGTTCCTAACTTTGCTGGAGTTTTATATTTCCAATGATCCCAAAAGCCCAAATTCACCATGCCCCAGCTCAGCATCCCGCACAATCCCAGAATTAAAGAATGAGTGACCGGATTTAGAAAGTGTCTGTCCATGGCAAATAAATTAATAATGAATTACATTATAGAAATTCTGGAGCTTTTTTTCTGGAGTTTTACTGCTGAAGCACATTTTTTATGAATTCTTGTAGTGCAACATCAGAATAAAAGAATAGAAAAATGAAATACACGAGTCCCACGTCACATGATGCATGAGAATTAAAGCTCATACATCATATATCTTTAGTTCTGTTGATCCACTTAAACATGAAAGGTGTTTGGGTTTGACAGAGTTGTCCTTAACTCAGGGACAAGTTAAGGACAAGCAGAGGAAGGGTGTCAACGCTACCACTCAAGTGCAGCTTTCCAGATGTTTTGCAAAGGATGTGAGTTCATTCTCCTAAAGTCAAAGACAATCTATCTTAACACAAAACAATCCCAGTGTCAACAAGATACCTTTGTCTGTCAGGCATGAGAACACACACGCACACACTCAAACACAGACAAACAGCATGCAATAAGGGGAAAATCTGTCACTTTTAGCCATATAACATCTATTCCAAGTTGTATTTATTCTTGTACGTGACATAGCAATAATTGTTGTAATTTTAGGACAACACTGAAAGTAACCACTCCAGTTTATCGCGGGCCCCTTTGTTTTTCACTGTCCTTCTCTGCCAGTCGACTCCCAGCGGACTTCTCACTATCATCCTACTTCCTGAACAGTTCCCTAAACTGAAACCACTCTGACTCGGTCTGTCTCTGTCAGTTGTTGGAGCGGAGGAAGATCAGGACCTTTCCTCTCCACTGGAACACCTCCCCTTCTATCCTTAGGTTGATAGAGTATTTTAGATGGTCTGCCTCATGCACACTGTTAACGCTGTTTATGGCTGTATGATCTTTATCCTGTCCAGCTCCTACCGCTGCAAATATCAAAATATTCATTAAGTTTCACTCAATGAATATTGAATAACGCCGTCGCTGAGAGCTACTTGCAGAACGTGACTGGCGTTTCGTTTTAATTGCCTTGACGTTTTCTGCCTCCAGTTCCCCAAGTTCTATTTTGAATAATTAAGAAACACCACAGTAGACCATCAAATCAAGATGTCTGAGATAAAACAAGGGAGGTGGAGATCTGCCTCATTCCCCGCAGTTATCCAAACAAAGTGACGGGGATGCCTGTGGATCACAAGCACTGCACCTGTAAGTCAATCCGTAGCAGATGTGATCTTTTCTCCTTCTGGCTGTGAGAAAATTATTCTTTTAGAGTACTTTTGTAAAGTGCATACAGAATACCCGACATTTTAAATTAGTTTACACACATAAAAGCAGGGGGCCTTCAGAAGTAAACAGTACTAACCACCACATTTTTATAAATTTTAGCTACAGGTATTAAAGCCATCATGCTAGTGGAAAGTAATATTCATGTTGACACATATCACATTCAAGTCTCTGTAAGATGAGTCGTGGTCCAGCAAACACTGGGAATGCATAGAAATCCCCCCCCCTAATATTAGTTTAAAACAAATGACCAAAAACCAACTGACACTGTGAATCTGGGGCTTTTGATGGTAATGGATGGGACGGGTTTAGTGTTAAGTGTAAAAAGGAAATTGTAGCTCCTTTAAGCGACTCAGTGAAATGTTTTAGGCATTAAAAACATGGCCAATGACACACTAATAAATCTCTACACTGGTGACCTTTGCTTGCCGTCCGCGGCGATGTTCTCATCTACTCGGCATCCCCCCAAAAGTTCAAATACTGTACGTCCTCGACTACCGCCAGAACCATTGTCCACGCAGAAGGGAACAAGAGTGCTGGCCCACAACTCCACCTGTTTCAGCTGTTTTGGCCATTAGGTCCAATCAGTGCTATCGCCTCCCTTTCCTGCCATGGGAAAGTGGCCATTGCCTCTGGAACATCCACCAACCCCCCCAACACACAAACACTTGACCAGCGGCCAAAGGGTGGGGACGTCCCATAATGCTTTTAGCTGCTCCATGTACATACAGCTGCCAGTACATGTGCAATGGGAAATGTTCGACCTCCCAAAAAGGAAGAGGGGATACATTTCCTCACCGACCTCGCTGCATTACGGTCTCAAGACTTCTAAAAAGAGTTCAAATTCCTCAAAGAGTCCCAGCCAACGCACAACATCAGGATGGCTGACGGTTTACTTCTTGACCTTTTGGGAATATGCTTGGATTGTTTTTGTTTTTGGAAAAAGTGATTGCATGTGGGAAAATTACAGTAATATTCACCGAGCATGGGAATAAAACATTAAAGTCGGGAAATCAACTTGTCAGATCAAGTGGTATGTTCCCATTAAAGCACTTTTTTTTTTTGTATAGCATTCCTCAGCATGCCCCAATGATTTAAATGCTTCAAGAATGTCATAATTAAATTTGGACATTACACCATTCGAATAAACAGGATAACAGTCAATAAACTCACAGAGACACCATTTCAACAAATTTAAATGTTTTATTCAAATCATCACAACAATTCCAAATGAAACCAAATGTGTCATGTTGGAGAACGGAGGCACAGAAATGTTATTTTGGCAACACAGTGAAGATAAAGAATAGGAAGAGCAGAACACGCCATTACTTTCAGTTTGGTAATACGCTCATTGAACTGAGCCTGTCATCCAGCAATGCATCAGACGAGTGGGCTGAAGGGAAGATCATGCCTCCTTTACATACATCCTCACTGCGACCACGTCGCCCATTATGCATTTCTGTGGGAGGGAAAAAAAGAGATCAGAAGAGGCACAGTTGTCGAAGATGGTGATGATGAATTCCTGCATGTGTTTTGAGTTTGGGGAAGAATTTAGGCTGCTGCTATTGTGCAGAGGCAATTCTTACATATCTCTCTATTATAATAATAATAATAATAATATTTCTACAGTTAATCTTACAGTATATTCCTGTTGGAGCTATGCACTCCTCCCAGCACATATTAGGAGATACTTTGGGTTTTTGTCTTTATAGTACTTTACTGTATTGCCCTTCACTTCATTAGGATTTCACGTAGTACAATGACCTTTTAATTCCTTATTTTTACCCTTAGATACATATTTGCTCTCTCAAGTGGAACGTGAGCACAAAAGTGTGGTGAAACTAACTGATCATGAACATTTTACATTTGCACTGGAAGTCTGTTTATTAAAATATTATGATTAAATCAGACGTAAAAATTGCCTTTTTTAAGTGGTCAAAATGAAAATAAGTTTTAGTGGTTACATGCTTTTATCATTTCATAATTGCATAAACTAATTTAAGGCACAAGTTAAGTTTTCACAGGGAAAAAAATTAGTTGATAGAAACAGCAATCAACAACAATCCTTACCGCTATCAATTTCCCATCTGTTATCTCCCTCTCGATATTCGTTTCTTTGCCATCCCAGCTCTGTTTCTGCACAAGTTTGCCGTTCTCCAGAGTCACCACGGTCTGCAGGGCACACAACAGAGACAAGCCGTTAACTCCCAGCACAGAAGAGGGCTGAGATATTGTTTGTTTGTTTGTTTGTTTCTGCCCTCAGATCACACTAACCATTGTCTTCCTATCGTCGGCGGTCGTCTCTTCAAATGGCTCGTTGAGCTTGAACTTGATTTCGGTAGTTTTGAACGTGCTCTGAGATTTCATGCATACAATCCCTTGCTCGTCCACGGTCACGACCAAATTGGGCTTGGTCCGATTCCCCACCTGCCGGGTCGCAAATCCCACACCTGCACAGTGGGAGGCAATGATCACCAAAAGCCATTAAACACGACACACACGTATGAGAAATGTCAACGTGTTTATCAGATAATTAAACTGGACTTTTTCCAAGGCAGCTCCAGATTATTTCTACTATACATTTTAGATATTGTACAGATTGCAAAGCACTATAATCATATCATAAATCATTAGGCCAGATGTTAAGCTTTAAAACGTTAGCATAGGTCACAGTAGGCTACATTCACAATCAGCAACAGCCTGATGGTGAATCCCCATCAACTGGATTAAACCGCACATTTTCCTACCAATTGCTTTCATGTAGTCGTCAAAGTTCTCGCTGGAAATCATCTTCCACGTCCCAACAAACTTCTCAACCATGTTTGCGATTTCTTGATGCGAGATCCTCAACAACAACAAGAACAACAAGAAGAAGAAGAACAACAACCAGTGGAGTGACTCTGGATTCAACTCTCCTGAAGTGTGGGAACAGACCCGGAGCGTTTTTAAAGGGCCAGCTCGACAGCCAGTGACGCAGAGGGAACCAATCACTGCGTGCCACGTCACACAATAAGGGCGTTGGAATCCCGCCTCTAGCCTCCCTAGCTTCTGTAACTAAATTAGTTTTCTCATAAAGGGGCTTTTTAAATAGTTTATTCCCAAAAGCTGTGACATTTTATTATTTGTTTGTTTTTTATGTATTTTTAAATTTGATTTTATAAGCTAAATGGGTATCTGTCAATTCTCTGCATTGTAACATAAACATGCTGTCATTTTAACAGAGGCAAACAACAGTAATGTTGTTAGCATGCAACAACATATCCCATCAGTCTTAAACCAGTGGTAATCTGTTAAAGCCTTATGGAAGACAAAGTGGGTGAATACTTACTTATGGTTACTAATAGCTTTATTAATGGGAAATAAAAAAAACGTACTAATGCTTTATATCCCATTTATAAGACATTAAACACATTTGGGTTGCCAGGTTCGAGGAAAACCCCCCCTATTTACTAATTAAGCCATTAGTTACAACTTTTTACAGAGGGTAACTCATTAGGCACCAGACAATAAAGCTATATAGCTTGGAATATGATTGGCAAACCCCATCAGAAAAATATATTTCTTTATGTGAAAACCTATTAAGTTACAGATGCTAATGGGACAGAGGGTAGCTGTCAGCAGGGACAGGATTTCAGATATCTGTTACTGGGTCAAAGGTTTTTTTCTTTTCAGTGGGGCTGCATCTAAAAACTCTGTGCCAAATGACATTTAGCCTGCTGTGTCAAAGGTTGGAGCTTGCATAATGTTCTCTCAAACGCTGGAATGGTGTCTTTTATCAGGAAAATGTTACATTATGCAAGGATACACCATGACCCTGTACTTATCACAGTTAAAGCACCTCAATTGATGTCTTTAATGCGGAGGAAAAAAATTATAATTTCCCCTTAACAAGAGGGTGCAATACTCTTTCAGTTTGACAGTAGTTAACTTCATACTGACAAGAAAACCTAGTAGAATCTGATCCTTAATGGTGGAGGAATATGAAACATGTGATTCAAGAGGAAAAGCAGTAACTGACTCATCGCAATCAATGCAGAGTAGCGCCAGTTGAATCAGTTGTGTCAATTCACACCAGAACCACCATATTTAAATGAAATACTTTTATTATACACATCCAAGAACAAAATACAATCCGCTAAATACAGATAAATTCAACACAGATATATTTAACACGATGATCGTTATTTCTTTGCTGCAGCTTTTGCCTGTGGATCTTTGTCTGTGCACCGTGACTGAAATGCGCTCAGCATCTCGCTGCTGGTCAACTTTGCTCCCTTCATCACCAGCCTCTCTCCATCTACTGTAGTACAGAAAGACAAGGACACAATGAGATGACTCATGAAACCACAATGATTCTCTGTTTAAGGAGTATAAGAAGCAAACAGGTCAAAAGGTAACTCTGAGCAGAAGTCAAGTAGTGCACAATGGATAACATCCGGACAATGTTCTGCTGACCCATGGCAGACATTTCTACTTTTGGTAGAGTACTTGACTCATTATGTGTGAGTGACACCTATTGCGTAACATCATGCAATGGCAGCATCAACGTGAAATTCCAGGACTAGGTCATCAGTTCGGAGGTTTGTATACTAGACGTTGTCCCACCACAGGCAAGGTTCCCACGTGATGCTGGACTGACAATGCACCCTGCCTTTTCTCAAGTACACCACAGTGGTTTAAAGTCAATTGACCACTTCTCAACATAAACATATCTCATGGGAAGGGAGGTTTTAAAGACAGAGCCCACCAGGACCTACTGTTACTAACATCTGTAGTCTCTTCTTGCGATTTTCAAATATTCAAATTCAAAGAAAGGTGAATAGTACATATAAGGACATTAATATGTGTTCTCCTCACGCACTGACTTTAGTGTTTTTTATTGTCACTCTGCTGTTGTCCATCTCTCTTAAACTCTGTCTCTCTCAGCCAAAACCTCCTAAATGCATCAGTGTTACATGTTCTCGATAATATCATCCACTTGAGGTTTAACAGTTGACAAATTCAACATCATATATACACTATACACATCCTATAACTTCTTTATAGTATAAACCATTATTAGTGGACACATCTGAGTAAACAACACAAGTTGGCTTCATGGGGATGAAAAATTCCAAACCATATGACTGTTTGACAGTTTATTTCTCAACACATCTTCAAACAATGGCAAGAATCTGAACTGCAAACGCTAACATCCAGCCACAATCACACCGCCCAACATCAAGTCTCACCGGTAAATATCTTCTCCCACCACATTTGAATGCGGTCAGGTAATACTTACAATAAGTAATATCCACTACGGGTTCAGACTCGTCATGTTTCACCGTGGAAATCACCTCACAGTTCATGTTGGTAGCTCTGGCCTTCTCTGAGGCAACCTTGGCCAGAAACTCCCTGCGGGACAAGAAGAGCATATTGCAGCTTAAACACATTACAGCCGGGATGGAAAGTACACCTGTTAAAGCACTGTACTTCAGTACAATTATGAGGTACTTGTTGTTTACTTTTCTGCTACTATGGAGTCTTTTTTACAATGTGGCATTGCTGCATTTACTTAAGTATTATTTAAATACGTCATCTACTGCATCACATACAGTAGAGACACTTGTTGGTCACATACAGGGTTTACCATCAAGTATCAGTATTAACTTTTTCACCACATTAACCCGAGCAGTCGTATTAGCCAGGTTCCAATGAAAAAAACTTTTTTTAAAAGCCATTTTGATCAATTCAATTAAAAGTTTTCTTTAAATTCAGACCAAATATTAAATAAGTTTAGACTACGTTTCAGACAAAACATGTAATTTACTGTGTAGGTCAGTATGGGATTTGGCTGAAGTAAAATATAGGTAATTTCCCTCAAAAGGTAAATTTGGCAGGAAAGATTATGTATATTAGAGGTACTGCTGCGGCTATATGGAGAAGAAAAAATCGATAAGTTAAGGGACATTTGTTATGGGGTGAGTATTTAATGCCAGACACTATTTACAACCGCATTCCACGTTTCAATCATCCTAGTTAGACAATAAAAAGTTCCTTGTTAAATCACATACAGCCTAAACACTGAACTATCTAGCTAATCAAATCTGGTGGTGGTGGCTGCTGAACTCTCGCTAACCGTCGCCTCATTGTTTTTATCCACAGGCCAGTCACACAAAACGACTCCCCGACACAACGACACGCTGAACACACACTTCTTACCGCGTGGACCGCACATTTGTCTCAAACGGAGAAAACTGTACCGCGATTTTCTTCACAGCCTTCAACACGACGGTCGCCTTCCTGGGGGCCGCCATGTTTTCTGTTGTGACCTCCGCGGTGACGGCGCGAGACGCGTCTCGCGTCCAGAGGGCGCCAGAGGATAAAGCACTCACCGGTGTTTGTGGCTGACTGGGAAGTGGACACAGGGACAGAAACGCCACTAATAGGCAGATATTGAAATAAGTATAGTGTGGATTTACAATTTGCGATTTACAAAACTAACAATTTGTGATAACGATGATGATTATGGTTATTATGGTTTAGGTAATATTCTTTTTTTTTTTGCTGTAATTTATATCACATATACACCACAATCTCCAGAGTTGTATTACCTTTTGGGCAAGGCTCATGGATATCAAAAATATGTTTTTCTTCCTTCCAATCTTTCAAAATCCTTGACAACATTTGATTTTCACCTTGTATTTTGCTCTGAAAGTTGGTGCGTTAACATTTGTTACGTGATGCATGAAATGTGTTGGCTGCAATGCTGTACTCCTGACGTGTAAAGGCATTTCAAACACGGGGTGAAGAGAAGGTGACGTATATGCTGAGTCAGTGAGTATCAAACTGCTGTTGATGCTTCTGTAGGCGTCAACCACACCCCTGCTCTCTCCTTTAATGTTGGGTGTCTATGTAAGAACACTAATAACGCCACTAGTTAAATAACCTTTTATTTCAAATGCAACACAGTAAGTGGTATGTAAACAGCACCATTTCGTTCACAACGACACGACAAAGCTAATTAAGGCCAACTCACGGGGGAACCGACTGTGGCACCTTCCTGTAATCATCTGACAAACAATGTCACAGAGCAGAATTACGTTAGGAGAGGACGAGTGGGGGGTCTGTCAGGCACTAAGTCAATAAAGGAGCTGCTGCTCTCCAAATAGACAATCAGACAGACACATCTCATAATCAAATAGACGAGGATGGGAAATGGTCCCCAGTTACTGCTGCTCCCTGCACTCCGCAGATGAAAAAGAGGTCAAAAGCCCGTGAGAGTATAAAACTTGTCAGAAATGGAAACGCCTTTAAATTTTCACTGTGTTTGCACTTTAAAACGTCAACGTCAACACGAATCATGGCCTGAATTGCTTCTGTGAAACAAGTTAGCCTGAGTTTGCATCATCAAATCAAAAGAACAATTTTGCAGGGAAGGTTGTTAAATTGGATTATTACAGTGGAGGGGGTGTGTGTGTGTGTGTTGGCCACATTTTGCCGTACATTTAAGTTCAGTATATTTTCTCAGTAAACTGATAAATAAGTTTCAGTGGTCAGATATTTCTTCCTCTCATTAAATTACTTGTTTTTAGAAAGACTCTTCAGAAAAGAAAGAAAAAATCACCTCATCTAATACCCAGTTTGTAAAAATAAACTTTAACGTTGCATTTGCACGTCCTTGACCTCTGGTTAGTATAGCTGGGTATTTATAGCAACCCTGTGTTCAGGGTGTGTGGAGAACAAATGTGTTTTTCTCAGAACAGCACACCCGAGCTCAAACAATTCATCCTGACTTCAACATGCCTCAAGTCTCTTTCCTGAATGGCCGACAATCTGACCCAGCCTGTGACAGTTGGACAGTGGCGGCACGGGGCTCTAAATTTAGACATACAGCTACTGAGAGGCAGAAGCATTTCCTATACACTCCCTACACCCACCCCAACACACACACACACACACACGCGGATACTTTTTAAGTACTGTAAATCCAGCAATAAGAAAGCGGGGAAAGAGGGCGCTCAGAAACAATGAATGCTCAAGGGGACGGTTGACCTCAAAGAATATAGAGGTATTGTCTCGGTGCAGGATTTCATCTATCAAGTTCTCTGCCTGAGCACAATAGTAAATGATGAAATGTCCTTTTCGTTATAAAAAGATTTTACAACAATGCACTGGTGTTTAGATGTTCTGCTTTGTAAAACTGTTGATCTAAACTGCCATCGCTGCTTCTCCTATTTGGTGTAAGACTGTCATAACTGCTACATAACCTGGCTCAATGTGTCACAACACTGTGAGGAGTTCATTTACCATCTGCTATGGGTGACAACCAGTTTATATGTGAATGTGAAGAGGTGATATTATCAGACTGTTAAACACGGAGCTCCTCCTTAGTGAATGAAAGACTGTAAAAACGTATAGTGTGAACAGTCAAGGGGATTCTTGGGAAATGCCGGTGAACTTTATGTTAGAGAAAAGGTATTTTCCCCTCGAGAATAATGTGCAGTTTGCAAGGGGGTAGCACTTTGGTAGTACCGTGTTCATTATACCAGTCCCTATTCAAGTTGTGTCTCCCTAAGGAACGCCCAGAGGTCCTTAGGGTGTCTCCACGAGTGCGAAGAATGCAAATTCCCAGTGTGTCTGACTAGAGCCCTTTGCGCGCTGGGGACATGGCAAATAAACAACATGAAAATGTGAAATACTGGTGGAAATAAAACAGCAGTGCACTTTGAATTACAGTTCTCACTCTTTTTATTCTTCTCTCTACATGTGAAATATAACTAAACATTTTACTCATAAATCAAGGAATCATGATCAGTAAAAACAAACCTCCTCACGGCACCATCTTCTGTTTAAAGTGTCTGTTGTCTTAATTATACTTTTTATATTCTATACATTGCACTTCGTTGTCCGCTGATTTGGTGAACGTGTCTGTTCATGTTGTGTGTTTCTCGACATGTATTTTATTTCTATTATTGCTAAATAATGTTCTGTTTATTAGTTTTGTATATTTGTTTAAGTTGAGTTGTGGGGAGGTCTTTTGTATAAGTCACATCTATTTTATTTCTGGTAAATCTGGTTGTATTCTGTTGTATATGTGTGCAAATAAAATATCTATTCATCTGCACATTATAGTATTTGATATCACATCCAAATACAGCCAATATTGATTTAAATACAATATTACATTCACTGTTAAATATTGTATATGATTCCATTAAGTGTTTATTTCACTCCAAGGGAAAATGAATAGGCTTCATCCACACATTCTCATTTCTTTATTATTTCTATATTTCTAATATATTGGAAATAATGAATCTGACAATAACACGATTACGTTTACCAGCACTTCCCATCATCCCTTGCCATGCTCGCCCATGCATCCCTGCTTGCGAGGCAATCACATTTAGCTCACTTGATTCAAAAAGTGACTCTGCTACGAGCCAGCCAAGCGTTGGCAGCCGTGAACTACATTTCCCGCGAAGCTTCGCGCGGCAGCTCACTGGCACTCCTCCTCCCAGCAGCGTCCTGCCTGGCGGAGCTCGGAGCGGAGCACACTGAGATGAACAGCTCCGGGTCCCTCACGTCCAGAAATGTGCGCAGGGTGAAGACAACACGCCACCCCCGTGTCTTCAGTGCAGCACCGGGACGTTTTAGACGGAAGATCAACGCGCACTGAACAAATCCAGCCACTTTCTGTTTAAACCACGAGCCACTGCATTTTTCGTTTTGGATAGTCTCCCTCTCTCCCTCTCACCCTCTCTCTCTCTCTCCTTCAGGTAAGCGCTCGTTTCGAATGTAAACATCTGTGTGTAAAAGTTGAGCTTTTGTTTATTTCTCACATCACTGCTGCAGTGGGCTGGTGTGTGTGTGTGTGTGTGTGCGCGCGCGCGCGCGCGCGGGGGGGCGCAGTGGGAAAGTTCACTGACAGAGACTGTTCTCTACTTGTGACTGCGGCAGCCTCAGTGGCAGTGACAGTCGAGCCGGAAAAGGGGGGACTTGTTGCCTTCCACTAAAACATCTCGCTTTTCCTGTTGATATTATTAATTAAATAGTGCAATGACACTTGCATTAGGATACATTTCAAGGGAAAACTCATTATAATTCTGGTGATTTATTACTTATAAAATAGAACTGTATAACCTTGGCGTTACCTTCTCATTTCCATAACCACAAACCTCAATTCTCACATGATAGCCTATAAGCATAACGAGAGTGTAGGGTTCTTTTTCAAACATCCAGGACAGCCAGAAGAAATGCTGTTCTGTGTTTAAGTGCAGTGTGGAAGCACAATTATCCCAGCGATGCTTCTTTGTTTTCGTGTCATTGTATTGTGTTCATAAGAAAGTCGCTGGCAGGCCTTTGCAGCTTATAACACTCACATGTCAGATGGTTGGAGCTGGATGTCAGCGTATGACTAAATCTCTGTCACTCTATAAGCTATTGACTGCGTGGCGGTGAATGTAAGAGGACGGCAGCGTGGCAGATGCTTTGTGACAAGTTTAACTTCAGAGTATTCATAGCATGCTGCTAATGCCGGTATTTGGATGGAGACGAGGTCGCCTAAGTGCAGCTGTTGCACGTAAGAAGGGAGATGAGTGAGGAGCAAAAGGGCCAAGAGTGTTCACCAAGGACTTTACCAAACTGTGCCAGGAAGTCCAAGAAGTGTTTGTTTTGGGTTGATATGGGTAGCCTTTTGTTCACACGCCCCTTAATTGAAAGGATTACAGTCAAGCTGTCCAAACATTTTCCCATCCAGCTTGGATAAAAGGTTCTAGCCTTAGACTACATCCACACTGAGCCAGCTAAAGTCTGAAAATGCCGCTTATATTGTGTTTTATTACAGCCACTCGTGATTTTGTTTGATCTGTTGGTCCAATATGAAGCTGGAACCAAGAGATGGTGAGCTGAGCTGAGCAAAAAGACTGAAAAGGGAGGACAACAGCTAGCCTGGCTCTGTCCAAAGGTTAAAAAGATCTGCCTACCAGCACCTTTAATGTGCTCTAATTGCACTTTGTTTAATTTGTCCCAAAACCCAAAAGTTGCATTTTCAGTATCCGCCGAGAAGTTTCCAATGAACCAGCGAGACTCCAGGACGTCACTGATCCTGTTTTACGTCACCCCTCGTAAAAAAACACAACTTGACATTGTTTCAGTTTTTGTACAGACGAAACAGAGCCATGCTAGGTGTTTCCACCTGTTTCCAGTCTTTATGCTAAGCTAACGACATCTCCAGTGTATCCCCCAAAGTATCAAACTACTCCTTTAAGTGTGTGCTTTCAAGAAGTATTTTAGAGCAAAACTATTCAAGTATGCCTTTCTCACCTCAGCAGGCATGTTCAATCCTTGGTGTAGGCCTTTGCACCATGTGGTAAAATCACTTTGTAGAAAGTAATATGCATGACCTGAACTGTAAACACTGAAAATGTCATGTTGCCATACCAGGCCTGGAGGTTCTGCTGCCGAAAGGATAAGTATAATCCCACTCTGTCTGACTGCTGTGAAAGTAGAGTTTCATCATAGGCTGTCAAGATGTCGTTTAGCAGACTACACACATTTCACACTCACTTAGGCTTTAACAAGCAAGAACCACGTCCCCATCATTGGTAGGCAAACAGTGGAGTGTTTGGCTCTACACCCCAGGTTTTGCAATTACCCCGTACGCCCTGTTTGACACCCCTGTCCATCTGAGAAACACACCTCGGGAGAATTAGACCGAGGATTGAGTCTGGAGGAAGCGTGTGTTGCGGTGACTACCAAATAATGTTTGTTAAATGTCAAGTTTGCTTTGGATTGAGCAGGATTCTAATATGACAATGGAAAATACTGTTATGTGCTGTTGGTAGAAAGAGTATTTTTGTCTTTCATTGATCTGGAACGGAGACAAACAGAAGAGCTAAAGATGCAGTTCCTGCTGTGTTAGTCGGGAGGGGATTCTTACAGATTTCTATGTTTTATGGTGTTAGCTGTAGTCTTAGGCCTGGATTATACTCCAGAACGGACGCGTTCCTGCGCGGTCGCGGACCTCGCGTACACGGAGCATTTCAAATTATACTTGTTTTTAGAGCCCGCTCGGCAGACGCGTTCGACACATG